>JAJKFI010000101.1:4442754-4455688 GCA_029204185.1 Lerista edwardsae | reverse complement strand
TCACCCGTTCCTCCTGCCCAGCGTTCCGGCAGCATGACGCCGCTGGGACTAGCCAGTGACTGTGTGATCAGTGTCTCCGTCCTGTTTTACAGTTTTAAAAATGCCTTTTTTTTTGGCAGTCCCTGTGACTAATGTCATCACTATGTATTCCTTTTCCTCAGGTCTTCCACCCGGAATTGTTCAGAAACCAATGATAAAATGGCACATTTTCCACTCATGTTGTTTGACCCTGTTACCATAGAAGTGCTCACCTTGAGTTATGGGGAAAAAATTGCTGAAAACACATTTCCACTGAGTGATACAGATATCTGTAAGTATATGCAAAGATTGGTCTTCCTTGAATATGCAGTGTATCTTGGGCCTGTTTAATTCCCTCTTCCTTTCAGACCTCCTCCTCCTCTTTCCTGTGCCTGCATTTGCCCCTGAAGAAGCTGATGTAGATGCAGGGCAGGATCTTTAGTGATAGATTTCACCATGTCATGTCGGCTTACAGGCAGTCAATCATACACTTTCCACCATGGTACACTGCTGGTGCACTGTCAATAAACATTATCTTGCAATAAGATTGTACACAGCAATATACCACCAGCCCTACAAAGAGAGGTGCACTATTGAAACTGTCAGGGTAGACTGAAAAAGCCAAATAACATACAGCTCAATCCACTGTAACAACATGGTGCCCACTGCATCCCACGAGGGGAGTTTTGGCCTCTGGAGGCCTTCTTGGGGCAAGGGAATATTTGCTCCCTTGCTCCAGAGTAAGCAATATTCCTGGTGTGAGTCCGCGTGGTCTTACACGTCTTAGGGGACGTGGTGGCGCCGCAGGTTAATTCGCTGCTGCTGGGCTTTCCAGCTGGAAGGTTGGGAGTTCAAGACTGCGCGATGGAGTGAGCTCCCGTTGCTTGTCCCAGCTCCTGCCAACCTAGCAGTTCCACCTAAATGCAAGTAGATCAATAGGGACCACTTAGGTGGGAAGGGAACGGTGTTCCGTGCGCTATGGCGTAGAGTCATGCCGGCCACATGTATTCAAAAGATTATTACTTGTGCTAGTTCATAAAAGTTTAGAGTGCAATCCTAACCTGGAGTTAGAGGGCAATCCTATACTCTTGTTGTGCTGGTGCTACGCTCTTGCGCTGGACTGGCGCAAGCAGCAGCACCAATGCTCAGGCACTGCTGCGACCGCCTGCAGTGCCGGCCTTGTGCTGGTCAAGCGTCGGTGGCACTTGGTTGGCACAGGGCCTCGCCAAGGGCGTTCCAGAGGCATGCTGGTGGCATAACTGGGCAGTGCAGTGGGCGGTGACGGGGGTTGTGACACTGGATGGCCGTAGTGCCAAATCTTAAAGCCAGCCAGGGCGGCCCCGATTCAGGGCCCTGTGCTTGGAAAACAGCAGGCGCAGATCCAAGCAGCCCCATTGGGATGACTGGGGCTTACGTGGGTGTAAAGGGAAAACCTCCCCTTGGCCTTCATTTTGCTGCTGCTGCTGCCTCCTACTGGGCTTTAGGATACAGCCTTGCTATGTTGACCATACTATGTTGGCCATACTTAGGAATTGCACTGCCCGGCCGGCACAGTTAGGCCAGCAAAGTTTGGCTGGCACAAGGGCCACTGTAAAGTGTGTTTGGACCACTCTGAGAGTCAGGGAGGATGGCGCACATCTGTGTGCTGGCCTCTCAGACTCCAAGAGTGGTCCAAACATACTTTACGGTGTCCCTTGTGCCAGCCAAATTTTGCTGCCCTAACTGTCCTGGCTTAACTCCAGGTTAGGATTCCACTCTTAAACTTAGCTAGTCTTCTGGTCCTTTTTGTTCACGTCCCTGCACATGCACTCCTACACAGAGGAAAGAAACTAGGTTGGCACGTAGGAGAAGTTATTTGCAATGTTTTTATACATTTTATACTGTATTATTTTGTAGCCTGGCACAAACTGTGCCTGTATAAATCATGTCGCTGAGAAGAAATACAGCATCCATTGGAAAATTGCTATGAGGTTCTTTTGCTAATTTTTAATCAGAGAAATGGAAGGGTGAACACTCCATTTTGAGAATAGAGGTTTGAGATGAATTCAAAATGTTTGTCCTTGGAGTTCAGCCAGTCTAGAATCTTCCACAGAAGCACTTCATCTCGCATAAGGATCTGGCTTCTACGTATACAGCTAGATGCAGCCAAATTCAGCATGGGGGCATACAGCTCTCTTCAGCTAACTTTGAAACCGTCATGCAGGCAACTGTGGGTGCAATCCAAGGCCCTATGCTGGGCTGATGCTAGCTGCTAGCGTCGGCCCAATGGCAGCAGCGCTAGTGGTAGAGCGCTGACTGGCACCTGCGATCCACCGCGGCTGCCACTAGCAGCAGTGTTGGCCTAGCAATGCTGGCTGAAGCCTGCCAAGATCAGCCGGTGCAAGAGTGGTTACGGGCGGCATAAGGAAGGGTGGGAGGGCATTTCTGGGCGGGGCGGGTGGGCGGCCGGATGGGCGGGCAAGCCTCCCGGCCCGGGGATTGGGGTGAAGTTGGGATGTGGCTCCCCTCCACAGGATGCGCGGCCCCAATTTGGGCAGCATGACATCTTTGGCTCTGCGCCTGCTAGACAGCAACCGCAGATCCCTGGGACAGTTGGGACAGCTGTCACCAACCCAGCGTAAGAGCACGCGCATGCCCTTGCCCCAGGGAGGCTCCTGTCTGCTCCCAAGCTGCGCTGGATACAGCTCAGGCCTGCTGGCCTGTCTGCTGCAGCGCAGTTTAGGGTTATGCCGTGTCATTTTTTTAAAAAGGCATTTGCTATAAAGGTGTGACTAGTGACTTGGATGCCGTTGCTCTCTTCGAGGTGCTCAGAGCAGATCCACGTGGAATAGGCTGGTGTGGTCTTCAACCCAAATGCATCATTTTGGGGGCACAATTTAGTCCATAGATTTCAAGTGTGTGGTTAACGTTTTGTTCCATTGAAATCAAAGGAACTTAAATAGCACCGAAGGAAGGTGCAAGGGAGCAGCAACGGGATGCAAGCATCTTGTTGTCTTGTGCACTCCCTGGGGCACGATGGGCCGCTGTGAGATACAGGAAGCTGGACTAGATGGGCCTTTGACCTGATCCAGCGTGGCTCCTCTTACGTTCTTATGAAGTGTAATATTGTGGGGCTGAAAGTTTCCGATCTTAAGGTGGTGTCTCCTCAGACCTGCACCAGCTCTTTAGCTCTCTGGGGAGGCTTCGCATGGAGAGGGGCAGATCATGACAATGGTCAGATCTACCCACGCTCGCAGCTTCCCTGCCCCATTCCATTCCTCCCCCCAATTTTGTCCCTCCAGTGGGTGTGTGAAGGCTCTGGCCATCCTGCTTGCGCTCCAGCAGTGCACTACTTCGCGCACTGCCTTTTGCAGCACCCGGAAAGCATGTAGCGCAAGCGGAAAAGTGCTTCTGCCAATGTTATGAGCCGATAGGCTGTTAATTTTGTCACAGGATGTCGTATACCTGTGAGGTGGCAAGATTATTCTTATGGTTTCTCTTTGGCATCTGTCTTACTCTTCAGTTACTGCAGTGCTCCATCAAATGGTGGGTCGTGACCACCATAGAGAGCAAAAAAGGGCCATTTTCCCCTAAGAGGAGTGGCCCAGAAAGCAGTGCCTGGCAGCACCGCAGCTATCAGGGTGCTGCGGGCACTTAGGGACACTTGCCTTTAACTGGGGTGGGTCAAGGGGGTGTCCCAAAATGTTGGGAAGGCCTGCTGCCAAATTTGTGGGCCTCCCTGATGCTTAAAATAGCTCCGTGGTACAGTCGGAGCTCACTTCCTGCTTTTGCCTCCCCCACTCTTGTCCTGCCCCTGCAAGGACCTATCAGGTCTTCAAAGTCTGAGTAGAACTTCGAAGACCGCTGAATTGCTGCATCCATAATTTGAATGCCCTTATCATGTCCCAGTGGTGAAAGGCGGCTTTGCCTTACATCAAGAGCTTGATGTGTCCTGATCAATACCTATTGGCCAAATTCCAACAATCAGTTTTCGTAAATACTGGCTAAGCGAGCTACAGAACATTGACTTGACATCCCATATGGACCTGCTTCCATTTGGTTTGTCCAAAAAGGTGGTGTTCTTGTGATGTAATGTGGGAAGAGCAACTGAGTAAATCCACTGCTATGAAGAAATGCATAGATTTTAAAATTCTGATCTGCGGCGATTGTAGTGTGTGCATTCAAAGTAAAAAGAAACAGCAATTAGATAATGTTGCCAGTATTGATTCCAACAGGTTGTAAATCAGGTTCCACCTTTTCTGGTTTTTTTTTCTCCCCAAGCATTTGTTCCCCCCACTCCACATATTTCTCGTCTGACTCCGGACTTTTCTACAAACGTGTTATTTCTGGAGTGGAGTGATGGTGGTGCAGCCTTTCCACAGAAGTTGAGTGCCTCTTGGGAAATTCAGATTCAGCGTAATGACCCTATGGAAGAAGTGACCACAGTAAGTTTCCTCTTATAACATGTGTATAGTGATATTTCTCCAAGGAGCTCAGAATTATGTTCTGATTCTCCCCTTTTTCCTCGCAAGAGGGAGGTGTCAATACAATTAAACATTAGGAAGATCTTCCTGAGATACTGAACGCAATCCTAACCTGGAGTTAGGCTGGCTTAGTTAGGCCAACAAAGTTTGGCCAGCACATGGGTCATCGTAAAGTGCCTTTGGACCACTCTCGGAGTACGGGAGGATGGCGCATGTCTGTGTGCTGGCCTCTCTGACTCCAAGAGTGGTCCAAACAAACTTTATGGTGGCCCTTGTGCAGCTAAAATTTGCTGGCCTAACTAAGCCGGCCTAACTCCAGGTTAAGATTGCACCCATAATCTGTCAAGCAATGGAACAGGTGATAGACTCCTCGTCAGAGACTGAGGGTGCGATCCTAAGCTGCTCTGGAACAGGCAGGCTGGCGGGCCTGCGTTGTATCCAGCGCAGCTTGGGAGCAGGCTGGAGCCTCCCTGGAGCAAGGGCATGTTCATCCCCTTGCCCCAGGGTAGGTGCCAGCTGCCCCTATGGGCTACTCGGACCTGCGCCTGTTATATAGTGCGCACAAGTCCAAGCACATCACGCAGCCCAGGGACAGGCATTTGGATGCAGCCTAACGCCCATGTCCAACCTGGGGCCATAAGGTGAAGGATCCTTGTGCATGCGCTAGCAACTCTTTAATTGATTATCATGTGTGAGCTATTCAATGCGCAGGCCATCCCTTTTTTAAAAAAGTTTGGCTTTTTTAAAGTAACCTTTCTTTTTCCATTTTTAGAAGACCTATCATTCAGAATTGATGGCTGTTGACACTGTCCTCCATTGGAACTGGACGTCGGACATACCTTTTGATTGCACCACACACTATGTCAGGATTCGCTCTTTCCTTCACGAGACATCCTTTCCTGGGAACACGGAGTGGAGTGAATGGAGCCCATTTGCTAATGTTTCCGGTAAACGAAAACTGTCGCCCAAATCACTCATTAGCATTGATTTGGAAAGGAACGGCCAACATTGCTGGAGTGTAGGGCTGCTGAGTGAATGAAGGATCCTGCAAAGTAAGGTTGTGTGTGTCTTTCATGGCAGAATGTTTAGAGCAAGTGACAGTAGGTTTGGCCTGAAGCCCCTTGATGAAGCTAAGCAGGTCAGTGACTAGGCGGGACCCCATGAAAGAGACTTCCTGGAAATCCTATACATGTTGTGTTGGGTTCTAGCATGGAAAAAGGCTGGGAGGTACATGTAATGCGCAGTATTAATTACAATTACATTACTAATTACAATATTAATTACATTATTAATTTCAATAATACTGAAGTGCCAGGGCATTCGGGGGGGGGCTGCACCCAGGGACACCCCACCAGTCTGTTGCCCTCGCCCCTGCCTGTTCTCCTGGCACTCTGATACATGGAGGAATGGGGGCAATGTGTGTGTGCAGCACGTCGTCGCCCCCCATGCCCGGCGTCCAGGCCATTTGCCCCCTTTCCCCACCCAGTTCCCCCACGGCTGAACTACCTCTAGGACTGTTACCCCTTACCTTGCAGATGGGAGGCTGAGAGTGTTGCATGCATGAGCTGGTCTTCTGACTTGATGGCTAGCTGAGATGAGCCAGAGACATACCCTTATGCACTAAGGCACACTGTTTCCTAGGGAGAACTGAGAACTTCAGTATTTTTAAGTGGTCTGGGGGGGGGGCATGCATTTTGCTGAATCCAGCCAGACCACCTTCTGTATCATTAGAAATATGAAGGTTTTTGAGGTGGATTATGTCGACATTAAGGACACTGCCATCCCAAGGATTTTTTCCCCCAAAATGCACCATAAATGTATGGAACCTTTAGTAATGATGTGTCCAGTCCTTTTGGACTCCTTCCCAAAAGAACAAGTTTGGTCCACTTCACGACTATTTTCAGAAAAAAAACTGAAGGGATTCAAATGTGGAGCTGCTCAGCCCGATTACTAGGGAAATGACAGAGCTTTTTCCTCTTCACCCATGCCCTTTTTGTCTTTCCTTTGCAGGGCAAGATCTGTACACATCGGTTGCAGTATATCCTACAGATCCAATTGTCCTAATAGGTTCCAACTTGACTGCCTGCTGTGTGTGGAAGCCAGGAGGGCATTTAAATGAGCTGATGTATGGCGCTTGTCCTCCTAGCCAGTGTTCAACTGCCCCCTTCTCCAAATTGAGCTCATTGATCTATATGAGCAATATCCCTTTTGTATCAGGTGGAAGTAACGTATTTTGTGACGTCAGCTTTGAAGACTCCAGGACTGGAGTGAATGGAACCGTTCTGTTTGCCGGCTGTAAGTATGTAGTACTGTAGCGGGTGAATGGGCACTTACGCAGAGATGCTAGCAAATTCCAGAAATATTTGGAATGTGAACTCCCCCAGTTTAGTCATGGCTCATTATAAGCGGAGTTCAAATCTCCTTCAGGCCTAGCTCATAATAGGTTTGTCACTACTGCTGGCAGCCTTTGCCCCTGCAAGTCCTTCCACCCTGCAGAAAAGGGTGTTACTTATGTTGAATTTGCTGAGCAATTTGTGGAGAAGGTCAGTCAGACCTGGGCAGGAACTGGACACCACATTAGGAGTATCCAGTGATGTCCCCGTGGCACATGTCTATCCTGTTACCTGGAATTCATTTCAGCTTGTAGAACCTGAAAATGTGGTAGGATTCTCTAGAGCAGTGTTATTCAAACTGTGGGTTGGGACCCACTTGGTGGGTCGGGACCTGATGTCAGGTGGGTCACGGAAAGCTGGGAGCAGCCATCTTGGAAGCTGCAGCCCTCACTCTTGCTATATTCCTGTTGTGAGTAATAGTTTTAATTTTCAAGTGAGGGCTTTCTTTCTTTTTAAATGTTTTTAGTTCAGTGCTTTTACCTAACATTTTGACCTAATCTTGCTTTCTGTCAGAATTGTTTCATGGTTGTTTGTGCAATTGCTGCAGTCCAAAAATGCCGGTTTGCATTCCAGGAGTGTCATTTGATTATGTTACAATTAAGGAACTTCCTGCTTGATGATGTCACTTCCTGTGACAACATCACATCAAGGTTAATGACATCATTTCTGATAGGTCCCGACATGAGTACTATTCTCAAAAGTGGGTCCCGGTCTAAAAGGTTTGAGAACCACTGCTCTAAAGCATAAGCCAACTGCTTGCCTACTTGGCCCTTGTCCAGTGTGGCTAATTAGATCTGCCCAGGGAGGTCTGGCCAAGTGGGCAGGATGGGTGGCGAATGCATCTCTGAGGGAGGGGGTGCTGCTACCCATCTTGAAACAGTGATAGTCCGTCTCCTCCTGAAGAAACCCTCACCGGATCCCACTAACTTTCAGGGCAATCTTAACCTGAAATAACGTATTAGCCAGAAGTGTCGCAAATGTACCATAATTTGCATTTGGACCACGCTTGCAGTCAGGGTGGATGGCGCATGTAAAAAAAAGATTTGTTTAATGTTCCCCTGTCTTTTTAATGGGACATAGTGGTGCTGCAGGTTAAACTGCTGAGGTGCTGAGCTTGCTGATTGGAAGGTTGGCAGTTCTAGACGATGCAATGAGTAAGCTCCTGTCGCTTGTCCCAGATCCTGCCAACCCAGCAGTTGAAAAGCACGTAAAAATTCAAGTAGATAAATAGGTACCACTTTGGTGGGAAGGTAAACGGCATTCCGTGCGTCTTGGCGTATAGTCATGCTGGCCACATGACCACCGAAACTCGGACAACGCAGGCTCTTCAGTTTAGAAGCGGAGATGAGCACTGCCCCCTAGAGTTGGTCACGACTAGACCATTTGGTCGCGGGGAAACCTTTACCTTTTATCTTTTTAATAGGAGTCCCACTGTCTATGGTATCCGTGGATAACTGAAAGCGTGGATACTGAATCAGTGGGTACTGGGGCATGCCTGTACTTTTGTGAGAAAGAAAACTTTTGGCTGAAAGCGGTGGGTGGCAGGGTGGGCTGGGAGTGAGCCCTTTCAAGTTAGAGAGCCCAGAGGCAGCGGAGTTTGCTTCTGTTTTTCTTGCTTGAATGCAAAGTAAAATAATTGGCTGGCTTCTTCAAGGAGGAGGAAACTCCCTGTATAAGACTCCCAGTATTAGTCATTATGTTTTAAATAATGATTTACAAACCAGCTTGGAGACCTCTTGGGGAGGTTGGAAGATGATATATAAATATAAATATAAATAAGCTATAAAAGTTTATAATTTTCATGCCACCAAATTATTCCAAAGTAGAAATTAGGGCAAGATTTGGGATTTCACTAAGGTGGGGTGGTTCCTTGAAATTGGGAAGGGGGATCTTAATGACATCAACATTGCTTTTGTGGATTTTGACTAGTCCACCTCAGCCTCCATTTCTCTTTTAATGAATATTATTCAGGCCCTGGTTGTCTTTGCACATGGACCTTTACTCACATGGCGCACTGCTTCATGGGTTTTGTAGTCTATGTATCTATGTATGTAGATGCACATCTGTATGCACATCTATGTATGCGGATGTGGCATAGTGCTGTATACGCCGCAACCGGAACATATACTTCAGAAATGAGAAGTACATGTTCCAAAGGTGATTTCCTACCAGGGATGGCTGGAGTTGCTTGTTCCTTCTTACAATCAGTTTGGTTGGTCTTTGTGGTACACGGTACAGATGGATTACTACATACCTAAAGTAAGCAGAAATTGTACGTGGTAAACATGCACTGCTGCCTGTATTACCTGGCTGAAAACTTGGGAAGTTTTTCTATGGCATGGGATTCAAAATTTGTAGAAGTGAACGCCGATGTGTTTGCGTTTTCTTATTGCCGCTGCATGTTTTACTTTTTCTCCCGCTTATAGATCCCCCTGATGTTCCACAAAACTTGAACTGTGAAACGCTGGATATGAAGAAGCTTGTGTGCAGATGGGGAATAGGAAGATCGACTCAATTGTTTGGCAAATATGGAGGAACGAAGTACTCTGTATTTGAAAGGTGAATCTTTTCATCAGGAGAAGGTTAATGAAGCTGTCTGAGCATGTCGTTATTTGCAGGGTTCTGTTATGGAGCACTACTTACTACTCCCCCCCTCTCCCCCCTTGTGAATTATTGCCATTTGTTTAGACTTAAAAATGAATTTAAACAATAGGCCCTAGCTTCAGATAAGAAATCTAAGAGCTTCATGTACTCTGTTTGTATGATTTAGGATGCTCAGTGTTCCTTGGGCAAGGTTGGGCATGGAAGAACCCGAGAGGGTGACACTTGAACAGAAACACCATCTTCTGTCCAGTCCTAGCAGTTTTCAACGGCTGTGTCATGGCAGTGCTGTGAATGGTCTGCAGGTGTGCCATTGGAGTTTGGGGGTGGGCAGCGGTGTTATGCTGCCGGAACACTGGGCGGGACATCCGGGTGATCGACAGCCCGCCCGTCGCGTTCCGCAGCGTTATGCCGTTTGCGTAACCAATTACGCCGCTTGCGTACATTACGCAAACGGTGGAACGCTCCGGAACGCAATGGGTGGGCTGTCGATCACCCGGATGTCCTGCCCAGCGTTCCGGCAGCATAACACCGCTGGGGGTGGGCCATTCATAGGGGTGGTTTGTTGTTGTTGTTGTTGAAAACCGCGTTTTGGGTGTTAACAACTTACCTTTTGGCAGTGAAAATATCTGAATAAAAACACAAAACACCTCATTTTGGTGTTGAAGATATTTTCCAGAAATTAAAATAGACCACTTTTCCAATTAGAAATAATGCTGTGCCTGCGTCTGCTGACACGGTATCACCTACATCATCTACCTAGTATACTTTTAAAGCATTTAAAATAAATAAAAATGAGAACTTGGATTGAGAATGTAGAATAAAAACACATAACACCGCAATTTGCTATTTTAATCCATAGTTTTTGGAAAAAATATCACCCAAAACCCCACACCCCTAGTCATTTATTAGTAAGGCTATTAGAGGATGTGAGCCCAGCTTGGATCGGCATGGGATTCGGCCATAAGGGAGTCCTTGGGAGTTCAACAGGCGCAGATCCGAGTAGCGCAAAGTCCCCTTAGGGGAAGCTGGACCCTCCCCTACGGTACGGGCATGAACGTGCCCTTGCTGCGGAGAGGTTCCAGCCTCCCAGATACTGCGCTGGATTTGGCACAGGCCCGCTGGCCTCGCTAATCCAGCACAGTATAGGATTGTGCTCTCATTCAGGACAGAACACTTTGTCTCTCACATATACAGTGTAACACTTGGAATTCAGTAATATTCTCACTTTTTTCTTTACATTTACAGAATATCTGGGAAAAATATAACAGCACAGTATGAAATCCTGGCTAAAGAGGTTTCCTGTAATTTTTCAATTCTCCCGCAGCAGACAGCATATCATGTCACTGTCTTTGCTTCTAGTGAGCTCGGTCACGCGGAAGCTTCTCTTGCAAATGATATAAATAAAAGAAGTAAGTGCCACAGCAGTTGCTCATTTTTGATGTTGTTTAAATCAACCCCACGCCTAAATTCTTGTGAAAGTGATTCAAAAAGAACTAGGAACGTGCACTTGATTTGGAAGGAATCGCGTTCCAAACTGAGTTGCTCCAAGGCAGGAAGGTGCGGGATGGGTGGGCTGCCTGAGGAGTGGGGTGGAGACAGGATCCGGCACTTGGGCCAGATCCTAATCTGTGTTCCCAGCCCAGTCGGGCCCAGTCTGGGCTACTCGGAGTTACCACAGCTATTTTGCTGGCTCAGCCCCAAGTAGCCCAGTTACCCAGGGGAAAGGGAGGGTATTCCCCTTGCCCCAGGTACTCTTCAGCGAATTCCAACCTGGGGCTGGCCAGTTGTCCTGCCTGTTCCAATTTGGGATTAGGATTGTGCTCTCATTAATATATTCAGTATCTCATTAATATATGGGTTTGGATTGCATCCTCATTAATATATGGGTTCGGTATCTCATTAATATATGGGTTCGGATTGCGCTCTCATTAATATATGGGTTAGATACAGTGGGCCCTCATTAATATATGGGTTCGGTATCCCCAGATTTAATCAAACCCATGCTACTTTGGTCGCCTTTTAAAGGGAGCCCAAATCAGCTGATTTTAAATATCCATGAATTTCAGCATTATTTTATGCATAAATTATGCAGGGGATGGATAGAGTGGCTAGAGGGATGTTCTTTGCCCTCTCCCACAACACCAGAACCAGGGGACATCCACTAAAATTGAGTGTTGGGAAAGTTGGAATGGATAAAAGGAAATACGTTTTTTACCCAGTGGGTAATTAATCTGTGGAACTCCTTGCCACAGGAAGTAGTGATGGCATCTGGCCTAGGTGCTTTTACAATACCCACTGATTTGGTATCCACAAATGAGGATACGGAATGCCTATTAAAAAGATAAGGGAACATTAAACAAATCTTTTTGTAACCTTATTACAGCAAACTACTGATATTCCCCTATCTTTAAAAAGGCGACTGCAGTATCACAGTTTCAGGTACCCATGGTAGGGTCCAGAACGTTCCGTTCTGGGGCATACCTGTACATACATTTGCCCTAAAAACAGAGCTGCAGAATCCAGAAGAGTCCCCCAGAAGGGACATCACTAGAGTTGAAGACCATAGAAACGACCACAGAAGTCAGTGTGCTATGAGTTGGAAAAGGATTAAAATTGCTGGAATAAACGATAATTTTTTAAAAAAAAATGTATTGTTTTTGCAGTTCGTCCACAACCACCGACTCAAGTCAAAGTGATTCACTCTAGCCCAACTAAGGTCAGGCTGTCTTGGTATCTGGATGGCAGTTTCACCCATATTCAACTTAGTTGTCAGATTTCCAGAGGCAAATCCAGCGAAGTGCAGGTAGGCATCTTTGTTTAGCTTTACATTTTCCCCAAACTCAGGGCGTAATCCTAAACTGAGTTAGGCCGGCATAAACTAAGCCAGCAAAGTTTGACTGGCCCAAGGGCCACCGTAAAGTATGTTTGGACCCCTTTAGAGTCAGAGAGGCCAGCGCACAGATGTGAGCCATCCTCCCTGACTCCGAGAGTAGTCCCAACACGCTTTATGGTGGCCCTTGTGGCTTTGCTGTCTTGGCTTATGCCGGCCTAACTCCAGTTTAGGATTGCGCTCTCAGTGTTTCCCAAACAGTGGGTCGGGACCCGACAGTGGGTTTCGAGTCTATTTTTGGTCGGTCACACTTTTTTTTTTGAAATATTTTTTAAAAAACCTTTGCAAGGAGCCTTGTGCAGTTTGCAGAGAAAAATCAGAAGCTGATATGCTGTTCATACTCCCAAATTAAAATGTCATATTTTATTATTTTCTTTAGTAAATGGCTTGCTGTAGAACCCAGTTTTAGCCCTAACTGCACATCTTGCTGTCCAGTTCAGCCTTCTGGGTACCCTTACAAATGCTATATGTAAAGTCTCTAGCAGCCTCAGAAGCACAGGATCTCAATTATTAATTAGTTACTACTACTACTACTACTACTACTACTACTACTACTACTACTACTA
>JAJKFI010000101.1:4380929-4442744 GCA_029204185.1 Lerista edwardsae | reverse complement strand
TACTACTACTACTACTACTACTACTACTACTACTACTACTACTACTACCGATATAAATACTTCTTTCTAGAGCTCTTTTTTGTCTAGGGAGTCATGACAAAGTGTCATTTTAAAAAGTGGTTCCTGGTGTTAAAAGGTTTGGGAAGCACTGCCCTAACTGTTTGGTATATTAGTAATACAGCTGTTGCCATTCTATACAGAAGCCTCAAGAATGGGAATTGAATGTTAAGCATCTTTTCAGTATCTGAGCAAAGGTATGGTTAGGAGCTCAGGAATGAATGATTAGGAAAGTATGGGTTGGGGCTCATCCATGGTTTGGAGCTCAGGAATGAGGGTACCTCAGAATGCCAGAGGCAACGAGATGCAAGTATCTGGTTGTCCTGTGTATTCCCTGAGACATCTGATGGGTGATTGTGAGATAAAAGAAGCTGGACTAGATGGGCCTTTGGCCTGATCCAGCAGGGTTCTTCTTACATTCCCATGTGGCTTATCTGTGGAAAGAGTTTATCGCCTGTTTGATTACTTGCATGTGGGAAGGTTCAGACAATCAGTACTACCTATGTAGTTGTATCCAGCGATGGGATCTACAAACTACTTGGGGGAACGGAGGGCGGGACTTAGATGGGACTACCGTTTGATTGGCAGCCCGTCCGTGCACTTCCGCTTTTCTTCCGCTTGTCCCGCGGCCATCCCTGGCCTCGGAGGGGGCGCCTGCTCTCCTCTGTCCCGGCCGGGCGAGCAGGCGCCCCCTCCGAGTCCAGGGACGGCCGTGGGGCGAGCGGAACGAAAGCGGAAGTGCACGGACAGGCTGCCAATCAAGCGGTAGTCCCGCCTAAGTCCCGCCCTCCATTCCCCCAAGTAGTTTGTAGATCCCATTGCTGGTTGTATCATTTGCCTGCAGTCTACAAAGTGAGATTACATGATGAGGCAGCACTTCCCACAGCAGTGTTCTGTGTTACAGCAGTGTTACCCTTACAATGTAAGCTCCTGAGGGGAGAGAGGGCAGAGCCTTTGTTTGGATTGTTTATGTTCATGCTAAAGTGGCATGTGCATAGACAAGCACATAGACAGCATTGCACAGATATATGAGCATTGTTTTGTACTCCAGACTAGCTCTTATGTGAATGAAAGCCACTTGTTTAAATGGTCTAGGCCAGAGTTATTCAAACTTGTGGGTCAGGACCCACTTGGTGGGTTGCGACCTGATGTCAGGTGGGTTGTGGAAAGCTGCGAGCAGCCATATTGGAAACTGCAGGCCTTATTTTTGTTATATTCCTTTTGTGAGTGTTAACAATTTGAATTTTCAAGTGAGGGGTTTTTTTTTAAATTGTTTATAGTTCAGTGCTTGTATATCATGTTTTGTCCTAATTTTGCTTTCTGTCAGGGATACTTCATGGCTGTACAGTCCAAGAATGCCAATTCACATTTCAGGAGTGTCATTTTATTATGTTACAATGACTGTACTTCCTGCTTGTTGATGTCACTTCCTGCCACAACATCACTTCCAGGTTAATGCCATCACTTCTGGTGGATCCCAACACAAATGCAATTCTAAAAAATGGGTCCCGGTCTCAAAGGTGACCTCTGGTCTAGGTGGAAACCAGCTTAGAACACACTAAAAAATATTCCTAGCTTTTCAAAAAGGCCTTTTGTCTTGAAGAATTATTTGTTTTTTTAAACTGCAGACTCAGATTCTGGACGGTGCGGAAAATTCACAGTACAATATCATGGTCAACAATTTGCATCCCTATACCTCGTACAATTTCAAAGTTCGTTGTTCAGCTGCTCTGCCCCTCTTCTGGAAATGGAGCAAATGGAGTGAAGCTTTTCCGCATACAACCCCGGAAGCCCGTAAGTTGCTTGAGTGTTCTAAAATAGTGTTTCGCAATGTGTCATTCACCCTGTTCCACCTCCAGTATGTTGTCCCATTGTGTGTACAAAGTTGGGTAAAGCGTTTTGTTGGCATTCTAGGTTCCTCAGCTCCCATCCTCCAAGCAGGGTTGTCAGGATATCCAGAAATCACTAGATATCGCCATTGGTATCCAGATCCCTCTTGCTCCCAGCAAAAAGAGGGGTAAAAAAAGGGGGTTGTTGGCTGAGAAACCAGCCCCCCAGCCAGTGGAGGGAGGGAGTTGTTTCATCTTCTATCCTTCTCCACCCATCTCTTGGCTTCCTCCCTGGACTTAGCCAGGCCTCAAACCCTCAAGTAGCTGGTCCAGAGATTGCCACATCATTGGCCCAGAGGGTTCTTATGTGGCCCAAGGCCCTCTCTTTCCTGGGCTGTCTCTCCCTCATTCTCATCTTTCTGCTTTACCTGGTCCTGTCCTGAAAAGGGCAGGCCCAAGGGTGGTGAGGTCTTCATCCTGCAAGGAACAGCCAAAGAGGAAGTTTTGACCTCCTCCTTCTGGGATGCCCTCAATGCTTCGCAGGTCCTCTCCTTCTACAGTAGTGCCGGCTTTGCTGCCCTGCTATCTTCAGGTGGTGTGGCCCCTTCCTGAAACTCAGCCTGAAACATGCAAGAACTGACAGGAGGCTGAGGGTTGTCCGTGACCTCGGGCCCTGGTGGCTCAGGGAACGATGGATGGATTGGACTCAAACCCATGCTTTGGTTCCTGCTCCCTGTTGGGGTTGTGATGGGGTGTCTGGTGTCCCTGAAACAGTGGCGTGAGACTGGAAGTGGACAAGAGTCAACCAAAAATTAAACAGTGAGCTTTCAACACTGCCGTTGGATGCACGTCTAGTCAGAAGTTAGCCCCATTCAGTTTAATGGAGCTTCCTCCCATAATTCTTCATAAAAACCTCCTATAGAACTCTTAATAAAGATAAGGAAAAATGTTTGTGTGTGGGGAGGCTTTTATAAGGGCTGCAGCACTCTGCAGGTTTATCAAATCTAAAAGTGAGGTTTAGGGGTTTCTTGAGGGCTTGAACCAGCCTTTTAAAGTAAGGCATGGGGATGTGTTGGCGCTGCAGGTTAAACCACTGAGGCTGAACTTGCTGACCAGAAGGTTGGCAGTTCAAGACCGCTCAATGGAATGAGCTCCTGTCACTTGTCCCAGCTCCTGCCAACCTAGCAGTTCAAAAGCATGTAAGAATGCGAGTAGATAAATAGGTACAACTTCAGTAATGGCAATCCGTGCGCCTTTGTCATGCTGGCCACAGCACCGCCCCCTACAGTTGGTCACCATTTGGTTGTGGGGAAACCTTTACCCTTTTATGATTTCAATGCACAGGACTCGCCAAACACAAGATTGGGGGGGGAGTGGTTGCTATCAAGCCACTTTATATTTGTAAGTTAATGCACTGCAGTCTTTCACTTACCTGAACTTTTCACTTCACCTCAGCTCTACAATAAAGCATAAACTTGCATATTACTAATTTGTGCTCAGGATTTTGAGATCCTTTTTTGTTTTTGTAAATGCTATAATTTTAACATGCATAATCAACAACTCAAACTGCGATCACAGACCCTATATTGTTGGTAGCCACCTTGGTCCATTAAACCAATTCTGCTTGTGAAATATTTATTTACTATAGATGTTCGTATCCCATCTTTGCTATCACTGATGCTTAAATGATTTATTTATGGGATTTATTGGCAAATATAAAGATAGCTTCAGGAGGATCAGGGTAGCCAAGCTTTCTCCAGTTCTAACCTTCCCTGTATGGGCAATCCAGCAGCAAAAGCAGCAAAAAGGTCTTTGGTGAAAGACCAGCAGAGACCAGCATGGGTGAAAACCAGTTCAAGAGATGGCAAAGAGAGCATCTTCAAAGATACAAATTTATGAGAAAGTAGTCATAAGGAAGAGGATTCAATAAAACAGTCAATTGATATTATTGACCGAAGCAAAATTTGTCAGTGTTCCTGTTTGGGGGTGGATATGTGTCTGTAGGTTGTATTGGGCAGGGTTCCTGTATTGTATTCGGTTCCCGTGGGCAGGAAGTGTGGTCTGGAGGTTGAGCTGTTGCCTTTGCTTGAAGATGCTAAGCAGGATCAGCCTTGGATCAGCCTTGGATGGGAGACCGGAAGTCACTGACAGAGCTTGTGGAGGGATGGGAGGAGTGTGGAGGAGTCGGCTGACAAAGAACTGGCCAAGGTGTGATGTGTGGTGGACTGTGAAGGCTCAGAAGCTGCAAGAGTGCAGCCAGGATCATGACCACACATTGAAAGGAAAACATCTGAAGAAATTGAGGGTTCTGTGAATGGTCCATAGAACAACAGTTGTAAAAACCCCAATTGAAAAATGGGGGTTATGAACAGCCTGCTCCTGTAAACCGCCTTCAGTCCAGTGAAATCTGGAGAAAGGCGGTATAAAAATGCAACAAATAAATATTTATCAAAGAAATAAGGGGAAAGGGGACAACATCCAGGGAAGGGGTTTAGCAAAGCCCCCCCCCTTGTACCCTGAATTGGCACACACACCCCAGTCTGCCCTCTGAGTGACTGTTTAAAGATGGAGGGGAAAAGAAGGTGTGCTGCTCATCTGGGCGGTGCACCTAATGCTCATTTACTTGGAAGTGACCTCAGCTGAACACAGTGGGGTTTGGAAGTGAACATGCATAGAATCATACTAGGGACCTAGAAGATCTAGTCCAACCTCTTGCCATCTCTAGCATCCCTGAGGCTGGATAGCCATCTAGCGACAGAGACTTTACCCCCTTTGAAGCAGACTGTTCCATTGCTGAGCTGTTCATACTGTCAGGAAGGTTCTTTCTAACATTTCATCAAAATCTCCTTTGCCGTAATCTAAACCCATTTATCCTGGTTTAACTGAGAGCAAATCGACTCCCTTGCACATGGCAGCCTTCAGATAGTTAAGCTAACACAGAAAATACTTCCCTAACAGTGCACTTGACACCTGCATTAAAAGCTAATCATTAAGCTCAGGGGAGATGGAGTATGCTATGAAATAGGTTGGAGAAGAGTGGAAACTTAGATAGCCAAATCCTGTCAGGAAGGCCAAAGTGAAGAGAAGGAGCCAGAGTCGGTCTCATCAGGCCATTGCTGCTGCTGCTGCTGCTTCTTTTTCCCTCAGAAAGTTTTTTTTTTTTAGGCCATCTTGTGCCCACACACCTGTGCTGGTCTCACACCTCCTGTCAGGCAGTTTGTCAGTCTCTCGCTTCCCAATTAGTTCCCTACTTCCGACTCTCTGAAGTGTGGCCAGTTCACCACAGCAGTGGCATTCCCACGTGCGGACGGGGGGAACGCTAAGTTTTGCAGGAGCCTGAGCCGTGTAATGTGGCCTGTACAAGAATCTCTTCCATTCTGTTAGCCAACCATACTTGAATTAGTGAGGCTTTGGAGAGTTTCTATTAGTTATGATGAATATTGCATTATAAGTGGCAGTTTTAAGAGTAAGTGCAGAAGACACTTTCTTAAAACACTTCTTTGTCCCAGAAGTGTTTTTGCCAATAACTTATCAGCATGTTATAATCCTTGTTGAGACGCATCTTCAACATAAAAACTATTGGAAGTAATTGGCAGGGTCTTCTGGAGTAGTACATATTGGCTGTTCTCAATGTGCTGAAATGAAGAACTTCTGAGTTCTTACTGGTGTCAGATAACGTCTTAGTTTCTTGGGTGTAATTAAAACCGTCTTTTTCCAGCTCCAACAAAAGCGCTAGAACTTTGGCGAGAGAGAAGTCCTAATGGAGAAACTGTGAACATCTTTTGGAAGGTACGTGTTCAGCTCTTTGGTTGCTTGTTCATTAGATTTACTGGTTTCCAGAGGAATTGTCTGCAGACCCTATGGCACTATCTTATCAGAAAGTCAGAAGTGCTGTTATGTAGGGAATCACAATTACAAACTTCAGGAGTATTGCAAATGCAATGTAAAGCGTGTTGGAGCACCCTTGGAGTCAAGGAGGACGGCGCACGTCCTTTACAGCATGTTTGCGACACTCTTGGGTTTGGCACAAAAGGCTTGTGACTGCCTAACTCCAGGTTAGGATTGCGCCATTAAAAGATACAATGCTAGATGGGGCAGTGCTGATGAAAGTGCAGGCTTGATTCTCAGCTCGGATATGGGAATAGACACAATTCCATGCCCTGGGGAAACACTGAGCAGTGTCCTCCTGCAAGACATCTTCAGTGGATCCCCTTAAGCCTGAAAGAGGTGGGGCGTCATTGGAGAATTCATGCAAATAGCAGATGCCTGATAATGCTGGCCTTCAAAGGTGGCCATGGAGACAAAATTGGGAGTCTGTATGCAGCGGCCACAGAGATGAACCTTTGCTGTCATGTATAACTTTCCAACATTAATGACACACATTTTATATAAGAACAAGGTCCAGCTTGTAGATTTTTTTTTTAACAATTGCCATTAATCTTTTAGGGCACAATCCTAGCCTGGAGTTAGGCTGGCACAGTTAGACCAGCAAAGTTTGGCCAATACAAGTGCCACTGTAAAGTGCAATTAGACCAGTCTCTGAGTTAGGGAGGATGGTGCATGTCTGTGTGTTGGCCTCTCTGACACCGAGAGTGGTCCAAACATACTTTAAGGTGTCCCTTGTGCCGGCCAAACTTGGCTGAAGTAACAGGCTGACCTGACAGGTTAGGATTGCACTCTTAATGTTGGTTGTTCTCTTGTATTCCTTTTTTTCTAAAGTCCCCGTTTCCTTGAACCAATTTTATTTTTGTTGCAATATCTTTCTCAACAGCCGCTCTTGGTTTCCGAAACAAATGGTTTGATACAGTCCTATGAAGTGTCTTGGTTGCTCCCAGGCAAGTCCATGGAGTCCAGGTCGATTCCTGCAACCCAAAACAGCACTGAAATAAAGCTTGGGGGAAACAATTGTGTGTTTACAGTTGAGGCAAGAAATAAGGCCGGCTCCTCTCCTCCTTCTCAGATAAGCAGTGCAGAGATTTTGACTGGTAAGTATGAGATGAAAATGATCACCTGAAAAGCTGTAGTGTTGTAAGGCAATATAAAACTGGAATGTGCTTCTAAAAACCAGGACCAAGGTGTCTTTCTAAGGGAAAGACTGCTTAGAATACAGGTGTGCCCCAGTATCCACTGATTCCCTATCCACAGATTCAGTTATCCATGGACACCATGGATACTGGGACTCCTATTAAAAAGATACAGCAAATCTGGGTTTTTTTTAACCTTGTTGCAGCAAAACCACTGATGGTCCCCTATCTTTAAAAAGGTGCCACCAGTATCCATGGTTTCGGGTATTCACAATGGGGTCTGGAACGGAACCCCATTGGATATCATGGCGTGCCTCTACAAGTTCAGGGGAGCTCCCCCAGAGGTCCCCATTTTCCAAAGCTTCATGAAGAGGTGGAAGCAGCAGGTTGGACAAGCATGGAACATTTCTGCAGCTGCATTGACATTGTTTTTAAAGCCTGGTTGCTCCTGGATTCTTCTGGACATGGTTAGAAAATTAAGTTGGTGCTATAATAACCCAAGAAGCCGAGTTCCTCGTTTCTCTCTGCTTCTTGAGTTGAACAAAAGCACCTTGAGAACTCCATTCCTCAATACAAGACTCTTGGCACCAATGGACTCTCAAAGAAATCCGAGCCTTAAAGATGAGCCCTACTTACCTACAGAAGCCCTACACAAAAGCCCTGACTACCAACACCCTCCGAAGACCCTAAGGGCCAAATCCTAGCCAACTTTCCAGCACTGGTGCAACTGTGCCAATGGGGCACGTGCTGCATCCTGTGGTAGGGGGGCAGTTAGGGAGGCCTCCTCCAGGTAAGGGAACATTTGTTCCCTCTCCTCAGTGCTGCATTTTGGCTATTCTGGCACTGGATAGTTGAATAGGATTGGGCTGAATAGGAAGTTCTGTTTTCACTGTCAGCCATTAAAAGTACCTCAGGTACTTTTAGCTGAGGTAAAAGTCTGGCCAAGATCTCTTCCTCAGCACTGATTCTGGTCAGAGCAGCCAGTACTGGGCTAGGTGGTCTGACTTGCTGAAAGGTGACTTTGTACATTCAACAGACATGGGGACACGCTGAGAGGGCTGCTACAGTGTACGCATTTCCCAAATGTCTTAGAAGTAAAAGGCCAACTCTGTGGAGCCCTTGGCTTCCCACATCATATTATATTACAAATGCCATGAGGGTCAGTTCTATTAATATTTTCTCTGTCCTGTTCCAAGAGCAATTAGATACAAAGTGTGTTCCTTTAGAATCCCATAGGAGCTTTCCCTGTAGGGAGTGACTACAAGTTGTACTAAAATATGGAATTGAAGAAGAGAATCTGAAAGCCAGCAAGCTAGGCCCAAGCCGCTGAAACGTTGGGGGCCAGTTTGTAACCGCTTTTCCTAGTGCCAACATGTCCTGCTGAGGTTTCCCTCTCCTTTTCCTCAGAACATATCCTGAGGAAGGAGAATGAGGGGACTGGAGAGCATGCTTTATGGTAGTGCAATGGTTCCCAAACTGTGAGCCATGACTCCGCTGGGAGCCATGGAACCAGTCAGGGGAGCGACGGAATCCTCATGAAAAACTATACAATATATAGGGTTGTCGCAGTGGTGTTCCTAAAGGGGGGCCAAATGGCACATTTAGCAGGAGTCTGAGCTCCTGTGTAAAGCAGCCCCTCCCCTTGCCTTCAGAGCCATTCACAGCTCAGAGAGCAAAGCCTCCTAGCAGCTCTTCAAGCCGTGAATGGCTCTGAAGGCAAGGGGGAGGGGCCGTTTTACACAGGCACTCAGGCTCCTGCCAAAATAAGTGTTTTGTCCACCTTCTAGGAATGCCACTGGATTTTAGCCCTAATGGGGAGCCGCCGTCAATGGCCCCAAAGGTCAAAGGAGCTGCCAATCAAAAATGTTTGGGAAATGTTGTGGGTAGTGTATTGCCAGAAGTTGAGGCACATTCTAACCAGCTTTCCTGCACTGACATAGCTGTGCCAATAGGGCAAGTTCTGCATTCTGCAGTGGAGCAGTAGTCATGGAGGCCTCCTCAAGGTAAGGGAATGTTTACCTTAGAGCTACATTGCCCTTACCCCAGTGCTGGAAAGTTGGTTAGGATTGCGCCCTCAGAAGTGCTGTAGTGAATCGTAATGGCAAAACATAAGATTTCCAGATGTCATAGCTAGCAACAGTTGAGCTCCCTCAGCTTGGCTTGTAACTAGCTCATTTTTTTCCTCTGAACATGCTCAGAAAAAGGTCAGAAGAACCTGCGGCTTCTTCACCTCTTGAGGGAAGAAAATACAGCTTGTGGTGGGAAAGGGAGTGGAGGTTGCTTCCAAGGTAGACTCCTGTTCTGCTGTCCCAAGTCAATATCCTGGTCTAGTGCTTTCTGCTCTCGTGCTGCTTCTTGAACACTGCATCCCCAAAATGATGCAACAGAATCATCTTATTTTAGAAAAGAGCAACTCTGTTGTTATTGTTGGATTTGTAGCTCCCAGGGAGCCCACAGAGCAAACATGACAGCCAATCGTGGGCCGCAAAAGGGGGAGAATGCTATTCATCGCTTGTGCTGCGAGAAGTCCTGGCTTTGCAGAATCCCTCTGCCTTTGCCGTTTTGACTTGGCAGCCCTGCGGCTCAGCTGCATTGGCTGTTGCGATCCACGGCACCTCTTCCATCCCAGAGGGAGGAAGACATTAAAAAAGCATCTTGCCTCCACTCCAGCTGCGACCGGTGTTGTCATTTTTGAAAGCAGAATCCTTTTCTGCACTCCCTTGGATAGCCACACAACAGAGGATACAATAGAAATGTTCACTTTAACCGTCTATGAAAATAATATAAGGTAAAGGTTTTCCCATGACCGAATGGTCTAGTCGTGACCGACTGTAGGGGGCGGTGCTCATCTCCGTTTCTAAGCCTGTACAGCCAGCGTTTTGTCCGAGGACAAGCTTCCATGGGCATGTGGCCAGCATGACTCTACGCCGTAGCGCATGGAATGCCGTTACCTTCCCACCGAAGTGGTCCCTATTTATCTACTTGCATTTAGGTGCTTTCGAACTGCAAGGTTGGCAGGAGCTGGGACAGGCAATGGGAGCTCACTCCGTCGTGCAGTCTTGAACTCCCAACCTTCCGGTCGGAAAGCCCAGCAGCAGTGGTTTAATCCGCTGCGCCACTACATCCCTGAAAATAATATACATACATATTATTTTTAAAAACCCAAAAGATTACCCAGGGCAAACCTCTGTGGCATGATGTGCACACACACATAAAGAAGGTCAGTCTTCGACAAAAATCAGACTACAAAAAAGTTTTTCTGCTCTACTCTTTAATGCCTTAACAGATTTGTCAAGGCATAATCTTCTCTGGACTATACTCTATTTTAGGAGATGCATGAAAAATAGTGAACAATAATTCAAGGCAGCCAAACATGAGTGGTGTAAACTGTGACATTGATGTGTGAAATGTGTAAGCAAGGTGAAACTTGCAACAAGAGTGCTTGATAACACAATCTTCCTTGCTATGCAAAGTAAACACCCATATTAGGAAAGAGAATCTTACTCTCACTTGAGTCTTAAGTAAATAGACTCAAACTTATTTATGAACTTATTTAGTTTGGCAATTTCATACTGAAGGAAGTGCTTTTGCTGAGTAATGGTGACTCTCAAATCAAGGGCCAGAGTATCCTGGGAGACTGAAGTATTCTTCAATTGGTTTCAGACTATAGCTGTTCAATTTGTGTTCAACTCCTGTTTTCTTTTGATACTGACATAGCAGTGGAGCAATGTAGAGCATTGCTGGCGTATATTGTGAGAGCTGGACCATAAGAAAGACAGAGCGCTGAAGAATAGATGCTTTTGAATTATGGTGTTGGAGAAGACTCCTGAGAGTCCCCTGGACTGCAAGGAGATCCAATTGGTCAATCCTACAGGAAGTCAAGCCTGATTGCTGCCTGGAAGGACAAATCCTGAAGCTGAAGCTCAAATATTTTGGCCACCTCATGAGACTGGAGGACTCTTTAGAAAAGACCCTCATGCTGAGAAAGATTGAAGGCAAAAGGAGAAGGGGGCGGCAGAGGATGAGATGGCTAGACAGTGTCACCGAAGCGATGAACATGAAATTGGGTGAACTCCAGAAGCTAGTGGAGGACAGGGAGGCCTGGCGTGCTGTGGTCCATGGGGTCGCAAAGAGTCGGACATGACTTAGCGACTGAACAACAACAATAATTGCAGGATAAACAATGAGGCTTTGACTATGTGTGTGGCAGATGTTTTTAGTAATATTGCTGCCAAAATAGATATGGATACTGAGTTAGCACCCGGTTTTATGTCTATTAGGCTGTGTAGCTTCGGGAGCAGACTGAAAGCAAGGACAGGCCTACCAGTGTGCCATATCTGCAGGTGGTGTGCACCTCAGTGTGTATTCCAGACTTCTCTGCAACTTGTAAGGGTTCTGTACCAAATGCAAGGGTTCTGTTCCTTGCCAGATATTGTTGCCACCTCTTCAGGATTGACTTGGAGTCTCCAGGAATCCGCTCTGATCTCCAGGTGACTATTTAAAGCAATCCTGAAGATTCTAACAAGGGCATCCTTGGCTTACTGACATGAGGTCATGTTTAGGGGAAAAAAATCTTCAGTCCAAGTTGGCAGCCCTACGGGAGAGTAGCTGATGTGGGAAGACAGCTTGAAAATCACTGTCTATGGAACACACTCAGTGGTGTCATCTACAAACAAGGAATGGGAATGCTGGGCGGGACTTCTGTGGGACCTCCGCGTGATTGGCTGCCCGCCCGTCCCGTTCTGCGGCTGCCCTGGCCTCAAGGGTGTGCCTGCTCGCCGGGGGAGACGGGTGTGGGGCACACCGGAGCCTGGGCGAGCAGTGGTGGGGCACGCAAACTGGGGGCAGCCCCCCTCCCGAGGCCAGGGCAGCCACAGAACGAAATGGGCGGGCTGCCAATCACGTGGAAGTCCCGCCCAAGTCCCGCCCAGCGTTCCCGTTCCTTGTTTGTAGATGACACCACTGAACACACTCCATAATTAGTTAAGGCTTCTTTGTGTTCTTCAGCTAGCTTCAGAATGAAAACATTTCTTTCGCTCATAACTAGGGGTGTGTGTTTTTGGTGATATTTTTTCCAAAATTTCTTGATCAAAATAACAAATAGCGGTGTTATGTGTTTTTCTTCTACATTCTCATTCCAAGTTCTCATTTTTATTAATTTTATTAATTTTAAGTGCTTTAAAAGTGTACTAGGTAGATAATACAGATAAGCCACGGTATTATTTCTAATTGGAAAAGCAGTCTGTTTTAATTTCTGGAAAATATCTTAAGCACCAAAATATGGTGTTTTGTGTTTTTATTCAGATACGTTAACTGCCAAAAAAGAGGTGTTCAACCAAAAAATCCACCCCTACTCATAACTCATGGCTGAACAGATTGATTCAACTCTTCTAGTCCTAACAGGAAATAAAAGTGCTGGAGTTATATAATAACTCTCTTGGTTGCTCTTGGTGAGCAATGCAAACGCTTTTTTTCCCCTGCAGGACTGTAGGCCGCTCTGAGTCACTGAGTTCAGTGACTGAAGAGGACAGCTGGCCAATCTTGCCCTCCGTCAGACACTTCTTAGAAAGGAACTTTTTGAATGAACGAGTGTCTCTCTTTGCATCACCCACGCCATAACTCTCTTCCGAAGCACTGTGAGTCATGAGGCGTGAACTTGCCAGAAGGCTGCGTGCAGAATAAGTTGGCAGCAGCTTTTGCCTGCATTCTGCACATACTTCAAATACTTGCAAGAGAGTGCG
This sequence comes from Lerista edwardsae, assembly GCA_029204185.1. Classification (NCBI taxonomy): domain Eukaryota; kingdom Metazoa; phylum Chordata; class Lepidosauria; order Squamata; family Scincidae; genus Lerista; species Lerista edwardsae. Next base: position 4,430,093 of record JAJKFI010000101.1, on the reverse strand, counting down.
GGATGTGTACTCTGTGTGTGGCTTGTATTGCTTTGTTGAGGGTCTGTTTTGATTTTCGTGGACATCTTGAAATGGAAGTGTGGTCCATATGATTGGCAAAACTACTGAAAGAGTTTAAGGACCAACGTTTTCTTCACTTCTGATGAACAGCTTCATGTTATAGTTGTTTGCAAGTGGGAATCAGCGACCTACCTGAAAGGCATTCTTTTACAGCCAAGATGACTTATATTATTGTTTCAGCTATTTTAGATCAGTGGCCTTCAAACTTTTTCAACCCCACTCACTCACTCAGGGTGCAGTCCTATAAAGGATGTTGGGCCAACGCAACTAGCATCGGCGTTGGCCCAACAGCGCTGAACAGAGGTGCCACAGCGCCACTCTTATGCCAACTGAACTCGGCTGGTGCAAGAGTGGTTCTGGGTGTAGGGAAGGCAGGCGGGCAGGCAGACTGGAGGAATGGGGCATGGGGTGGGCAGGCTGGTAGACGTGCTGGGGCAGGGGCAGGGGCGGGAATGGGATGTGGCCAGTGGTGTCATTCAAATGATTTAGGAACAGGAACTCACTTTTGATTGGCACTTGTCGGGAACCCGGAACCAGCCACGGAGCCCGTTAGGATCCAGAATGCCTGTTCTGGTCCGTTCCCCCTGAATGACATCACTGGATGTGGCCGATTCAGGCCGCGCAGCTTGCTTGAAGCTGCGCCTGCTAAACAGCAGGTGCCGATCCAAGCAAGCCCATTGGAGCAGCTGGCTCCAGAGGCGGGCCCACCGGCCTTGCCATTCTGGCGCAAGTTAGGATTGCACCTTCAATCAATTAGGAGGCTTGGGACTCACTGTAGATCCCACCCCCTCCTCAGACCCTATCTGCCTACCCCTGTCCTTGTCGCTGCCCATTCCTCACTCCTGTTAGGCCCTTCGAGCACTTTTCACTGCAGCAAAATATTCTTGTTAGAGAGAGAGCAAAAAAAGTTCCCATGATGCCTAGCAGTAACGAAAGCTATTTTAGCACCACTGCTAAGAACTTGAGCAGGACAGGCGCACGATCTCTTGGTACCTGAAGGGGTACACCAGATGCCTCCCCCTTGACCTGACAGTGCTCTAGTACAGTGATGCTGAACCTATGACACGCGTGTCAAAGGTCACACACCATGAGTGTTGGCATTCACCAACACTCAATGACAACTGAGTTTGTTTTCCTCATATTTCATTTTTTTGGACATTATCTTATATAATAATTGGTACCACACATGACTGTGCTGTGCTTTTATAATTAAATGAATGTATTGTTTCTTTTTTGCTGGGGGGGGGGGTTTGACACGCAAGCAGAGTTAATTTAGGCATTTTTTTATATTTTTGACATGCCAAGAACAAAAGGTTTGCCATCCCTGCTCTAGCACTTTTTCATTCCCGTAAGTTGCCGCAGCTCCACAACTGAGGCTTTTTGACCAGTTTGGGGTCCTGATTCCCAAGGTTGAAGAACACTGTTTTAGGTCTTTGGGCTTCTGAAGACATTTGACTTGTGATAACAGGAATGCTGTGATACGAACTTGTACAAAGACATGCTCATCTCTTGCGTGTGGGCAACCATATTACAGAAATGTCTTGCATGCAGTTTGAGAATTGCTCTCCAAGTGTAGTTTTGACTCATTCTCACTTCTGTTAAGAATTCTGCGTTCTTCTTGTCCCAATGCCTGTTGCTTTTAGGTTACTAAGACCTACTCGCAAGTGAGTGCCTTTCAAATACAACCTTACAGCCTAATTGAGGGTACAGTTCAAACCAACTTTCCAGCACTTTCCAACTTTCCAGCAACTGCTGCCCTCTGCAGTGGAGTAATAGTCATGGAGGCCTCCTCAAGGTAAAGGAATGTTTGTTCCCTTACCTCAGAGCTGCATAGCTCTTGCTTTGGTGCTGGAAAGTTGGTTAGGATTGCGCCTTTAATCCTTATATGACCAGGAATGAATGAACGCACATTCTTTCGTTCTTTCAGAAGGGCTTGGTTGATATCTCTGCATCCAAGCTCTTTCTGAAATAATCGTGAAGAAATTGGACAAGAAATCGGACAAGGCTTAGTTGTGTATTCCCAGGTTGCCATGAGGATAATATGGATTGAAAGGTTGTGTTTGAAAGAGACTTATTTGCAGAGTACATCCCATCGGCTCCATTGAGACTTACCTGGCCCATCTATACTATGTGAAAGTGTGTCTTCTTTGAGATTGTTCTACTTCCATATTCAAAGGTCTTCCACCTGCAATATCCAGGTTGTAGCTGCAAGTGGGTTTTATTGTCTGAAGTGTGCCAGTTCAGATCTATATTTGGTGCTGTTCTAGGATGAGCAGGCAATGAATCACCAGTCTAATGGATTATTTTGGCTACCAAGCAAGTTATATGGAAAAAAAGAAAATGTGAGTTTACAGCAAATAATCAAACACAAAAGGCTTGGCAGATTTGTTGATTTCAGTGGAACTTGAATGAAAGTAATTGGCTTAGAATTATGGTGTTGGAGAAGACTCTAGAGAGTCCCCTGGACTGCAAGGTGATCCAATTGGTCAATCCTACAGGAAGTCAAGCCTGATTGCTCCCTGGAAGGACAAATCCTGAAGCTGAAGCTCAAATACGTTGACCATCTCATGAGAAGAGAGGACTCTTTAGAAAAGACCCTCATGCTGAGAAAGATGGAAGGCAAAAGGAGAAGGGGGCGGCAGAGGATGAGATGGTTAGATAGTGTCACCGAAGTGATGAACATGAAATTGGGCGAACTCCGGAAGCTAGTGGAGGACAGGGAGGCCTGGCGTGCTGTGGTCCAGGGGGTTGTGAAGAGTCAGACACGACTTAGCGACTGAACAACAACAACAACAATTGGCTTTTATTTAAGGCTCACCTGCTGTACATAGCCAGAAAAACTGAATTTAGGTCAACATAATCCCATTGACCTTTTCACAGAATTGAATTGGATTATTTGCAGGTCTCCCAATTTAAGTGCCTATTAGCTTGATTTGCCCTAATATCTTGTTGGGAAAATACTACCAAGTATGCTGTAGAAGCGGTTTTCATCGTCTTTCTATCTCAAGGCTGTCATTGGTCATAATCCTAGAGCTGCCTCAGGCTGGAAAAAAAAGAATGTCGCCATATAATAAAATACAACATTAAACACAATAAAATATGTGGCAATAACACATATGTAGCAGTAACAATATCCCAAAGGATCCAGAAAACCCAGCATTCTAATGAGTTCAAACTAACTATACTCAGTGTAAGGGCAATAGTACTATTGCTAGTGAGTGCTGGTGTAGCGGAATAGTTAAGAGTAGCTCAGGGTGGACTTTGTTCAGATCTTACCTCTACTATGAATTCACACTTGATGAGTTGTGTTGCTGGTCTTGCTTCCAGGCCACAGGGGTCGGGGGGGGGGTCCTGTGAGTACCACCGGTGTTATGTATGCTACGGACTGAGAACCACTGATTTAATGAATTCGTGGCAGAGGTGAGATTTGAACATGTTTATCGCGTTCCCCCCGCTCCGGCTATGCCATTGATTCTCTTAACAAATAGGAAAAAAATCAAATGTAAGCCAGAGAATGCATTTTAAAGGCCCTGGGACTAAACTCTTACATTCTCCACGTTGCAGACGAAGCCACCACAGAGAATGGAATTGCAACCGGAGATGGGATTCGCTTCGCTTGGTCCCCAGACTCCAATGTAACTTGTGGCTTTATCGTGAGATGGTGTCTGCCGTCGGGGTCCGAGCTATGTGCTGTCAACTGGGAAATCTTTCCTTCAAATGCAACAAATGCTGTGATCAAGTCTGGTAAGGGGGGAAAGTGTTTTTAGCGGTATACAAATGAAAGTGGGACCCCCATGCCTTAGTGGTGGGACATAAGAACATAAGAAGAGCCCTGCTGGATCAGGCCAAAGGCCCATCTCGTCCAGCTTCCTGTATCTCACAGTGGCCCACCAGGTGCCCCAGGGAGGCATGAGACAACAAGATGCTTGCATCCTGTTGCCACTCCCTTGCACCCGGTACCAGTAGCCCACCACCTTTGTAAGGAGGTTGCACAATCCATCATGGCCTATAGCCCACGATGGACCTTTCCTCCAGAAATCCGTCCAATCCCCTCTTAAAGGCATCCAGACCAGATGCCATCACCACCTCCTGTGGCAAAGAGTTCCACAGATTAACTACCCGCTGGGTAAAAAAAAGGCTGACTTCCTTTTATCTGTTTTAACTTTCCCAACCCTCAGTTTTAGCGGATGCCCCCTGGTTCTGGTGTTTTGAGAGAGGGAAAAGAACATCCCTCTATCGACTCTATCCCTTCCGTGCATTATTTTGTATGTCTCAATCATGTCCCCCCTCAGGCGCCTTTTTTCTAGACTGAAGAGCCCCAAACTTGGACATGTCCAAGCTTATAAGAGTTCAATGCATTGTGTATGCAGTTAAGGATCTCTGGAAGTAGTGCTGGGAAAGATGTTTGTCTGAGACTTTGGAGAACCACTGGGCTGTATGGAACAATATCTGATTATGTTATAAGGCAGCCCCGTTGAATTTTTGATATTATTTTTTTCCTAGCTCCATGCTGAGCTCCAAGATTTTGTTTCCAGGGCCTGTTGTTAAACCAGAGGCAGCTGGTGGGTCACTGTGGGGGACAGGATGCAGGGCTAGAAGGGCCTGTAGCCTGATCCAGCAGGGTTTTCCTTTTGCTCTTAACAGTAATAATTCTTCCTTGAAGCCAATTCGCGTGGGCTGTGCGCACACAGATCTCTTCTGCACACCGTTTGTGTTGGCTGGAGAGTTAGTTTTTCGTTCAGAAGGAGAGTAGAGGAGTTTCAGTTTGGCAGGGCTTTTCGTTCTGAGTTGGGTGGGTTCGTGGTCTCCATGCTGGTGGAAGGTGTCGCAGATGTGCCGTGGGACATGCCGCGACACCTGGCGAGTAAGCAGTGCTTGTGGGGCAGCCTGCACCACCCTGCCAGTGCTTCATTAGGAGCCCCTGGCCGCCAGCACGGGCAGATAAGATGCTGACAACACAGGAACGTGGGGAGGGTGGCAGGGAGGGGGCGTTTCTGAGTGGGGGCTGCACCAGGGGGCAGATCAGGCCCAGGAGGGGGCTTTTTCAGCAGCCTCCTCTGCCATATCAATCAATCAATCAATCAATCAATCAACAGGTACTTATATACCGCTTTTCAACACAAAGTTCACAAAGCGGTTTACAGGCAATAGTAATAATAAAGTTAAATGGCTCCCTGTCCCAAAAGGGCTCACAATCTAAAAAAAGGCAGACCGCCAGCAACAGCCACTAGAAAGACTGCGCAGGGGTGAAGAGGGACAGTTACTCTCCCCCTGCTAAATATAAGAGGAACACCACTGGAAAAAGTGCCTCTTGTCCAGTTAGCAGGGGTCATATCCTAACACCTACCCAGGGCAGGCGGCCTTACACTGGGCTGCTCAGATTTCCACCAGCGAAATAGCTGGAGGAGATCTAATTGGCGCCATAGGGCAGGCTGGGGCATTACTGGGGATAAGGGTGAAAATACCTCCTTCCCCCACAGCACTCCCCAGCCACCTCCTGTGCTGATACAGTGCATGCCATGTAGTCTGACTGTGCTAGTAGATGTTAGGATGGGGTTGCTTGATATATTATTGAAGTGTTGTGTCCACAATGTCTTCTCCAATGTATGATAACAACACAGATCCTTACAGAATTAGAATGTGGCTTGTGAGTGAATGTTTTTCCCCACACCCTTTCTGTGAAAATGCACATCGATGGGTTAGGTTCAGACATGTCATGTAGCGGGTATGCGGGGGTACGCATGTACCCGTTCCTAGGATTAGGGCTGGCCCTGCCCATTTGCCTGCCCAGTCATCGACTCCACCCCCTGCAACGTTTGAATTGCCTGCACGTTTGAGTTGCCTGCACGTTCTCAGAGCCAGGCAGGCAGCGGAGCGAGGGAGACCGATGGCAGCAGCAGCGTGAGCAGATAGGCTGCCTGGGGCTCCCTCCCGAGGAGGCACGGCGGTTCCTGGGGGCAGTTCCTGGGTTCTGGCTATGACCTCACTTTCAGTGGGCGGGCCCCAACACAAGTGCCAATCAAAAGTGAGTACCTGTTGCTAAATCATTTAGATGCCATTACTGGTTAGGTTCATGTCAAGACAACCTTGTAATGATGATTCTATTCCACAGCTCTCTTCCAGCCAGGAGTGCAATATACTTTTTCCGTCTATGGCTGCAAAAGCAAAGGCTACCAGCTCCTGAAATATGTAAATGGCTACACCAAAGAACTGGGTATGTGCATTCTTTTCTGTCTCAATAGAGGTTGAGTTGTTCCTGGATTGTATTCCAGTTGCATTTTTTATTTCATATGAAGTGAAATGCAGTCTTCTCCTGTCTTATGAGGGTAGTTAGTTCCTGAGGAAAAAAAAAACCTTGTAGGATTAATGCAGAGACATTCCTGGGGGGGATGCTAAGTTTTGCAGGAGCCTGCACTCCTTTGTAACGTGGCCCCTCCTACTCACCTCCAGAGCAATTTGTTGCTTAGAGAGCCAGCTCAGAGGCTTTGCTCTCTGAGCTGGGAATGGCTCTGGAGCAAGGAGGAGGGGCTGTGTTACACAAGAGCTCAGACTCCTGCCAAACTTAGTATTTTGCTCCCCCCTGTAGGAACGCCTCAGGACAAATGCTCATAAGTCAAAAATGTAATCACCATTAATTTAAATGGGAAACATTTTTATGCGTTCCTGAACTCCAAATTGACAGCCATTTCTGCTAAAACAACACCAAATCCCATTAAAATGGACACAGATACTTCAATAGTAAAACAATAAAACAGTTATCACAGCCTAACAAGACGTTTTCCATTAATAGCTGTGTAATACAGCTACCTGCTCTTGTTAACTCTTTTGTAATTACTTTGCGCTGTGATGCTTAAGTCTATGCTCGGAAACAAAAAGTACATATGATACTCAATGTTTATGTAAACATAGGCTGCAATCCTATACACACTTTCCTGGGAGTAAGCCCCATTGAACATAACGGAACTTACTTCTGTGTAGACATGCATAGGATTGTGCGGTCATGAGATTAGCACAGCTATAAACTAGCAAACCATGAGTATGAGAGGAGAGTAACACATGCCAACTATACAACTGTGAAGGTGCCCACAGGGTGGCTCTTATCAGGTGGCATTCAGCTGCTCACAAGGCATATGAAATCCAAATAAGTCCTTGTAAATGCAAAGAAATGGCTCATAAGACAAAGTAGGGTTTTAAATGGAACTCCTTGAAAAGTTGAATTCTTCTATCCTGAACAGGTGTTATCCTGAGGTGTAATTGTAGAATAACATTAATTTCATATAAAACATATAATGTTAAATTTTGTTTTTATTCTTTCTTTATTGTAATGCCACCTTGAGTGCCTTCGGGTAAAAAGGCGGGATATAAATTCAATTAATAATAATAATAATAATAATAATAATAATAATAATAATAATAATCAGATGCATTTGCTATAGACTCTTCAACTGAGGACTGCCCAGTGAAAAGCACTTCTTGCATGATGAGTCTAAGGCTGCAATCCTATTCATACTTTCCTGGGAGTAGGCCCTAGTGAACGCATTGGGACTTACTTCTGAGTATGCAGACTTAGGATTGTGCTGCTACTCTCTGGGTCAGGGGTTCTCAAACCTTTTAGCACTTTTTAGAATGACAGTCTGTCTAGGACCCACCGGAAGTGGTATCATGGCCAGAAGTACCATTGTGACACCAGAGCCTGCTGCTTTCCGTAGAATGCGGCAATAAGTTGGGTAATTTCTCAGCCATGTTCCCATGGCAAAGTGACTATGAAAACGGGAAAAAGTCTATTTAAAACCTTGACACAAGCAAAAGAGCCAAACAGCCAGCGGCATCATGCTACCGGTACGCTGGGCGGGAGGAATGGGTGAGCGGCAGCCCGCCCGTTGCGTACCGCTCCGTTTCGCCATCTTCCCCACCCCCACAGGGGCTGCCGCTCACCCATTCCTCCCGCCCAGCGTACCGGTAGCATGACGCCACTGCAAACAGCCCCTCCCCTTTTCCAGCATCTCATCTTCCCATATTTTCAATATGGCTGCTCTAGGTGTTTCGTGACCCACCTGAAATGGGATCGCAAGCCTCCGTCGGGTCCCGACCCGCAGTTTCTGAAACACTGCTGTAGGTTAAATAAACCTTTAATATATTCATCAAGTGTTTGTTAATCAAAGCTTACCTTTTTTTTCTTTTTGCATCTTACCCAGAGCCAAGAGTTGCACCGTCGTTTAAGGTGGAAAAGGCCACTTCGGACTCCATCTGGATAAAGTGGGAGAGTATTCCTGTTGCTGATAGGCGTGGCTTTTTAAAGGGCTATTTGCTTCATTTCTCCAAAGAGGAGGAAAGCCCCACAAAGCTAAAGGATATCGATTCAGGTAATGATACTGTTTTGACCACAAAGGGCTGCCTACGAAATATGCCTTGTAACAACTTGATGGTGCTCACACAGGCACGCATCACAATTTCTCTTTTGCAGTGTTTTAGCAATGCACGCATGTATATCAGTCATACAAGTATGAATGGAAAACTGTGGCAGACGGCACATACATGGTACCCTGGACCAATTAAAAAAACAACCACATGAATTTGGAACTCCCAAATCTGGGGATAGATTCAGACAAAGCAGATTCAGATTTAAGTAGCATCCTTGTTTCTTTGGGTTGTAGCCTATGTTTAGTTTGTGATGACTGTGAACTTGGGGGATACAACTCCTTTGTGTCAAGCTGTTCTTAAAGTCCCATAAGAATTGTCTTTTTAAAAAGATAGACTTCAGGTTTCTAAACGGAGTGTGTCAGGTTTGGTCAGGCCTCAAACCAGAGAATTTGTACCTAAGAATTCTGGGACCTCTCTGAGAGGCAATCAGGACACCTGGATGGTGAATGTGCTGAGTCAGAGCACAGCTGAATCCACTCAGGCATTATTCTGATTGGGGCTATCTGGTTGGCTGAGAGAATGTATATAACCAGAGAGCTCTGGCACTGGTGTGTGGGTCGTTTTGATGAAGTTGATATGCTGTATCGTTATCTTGGAATAAAGTCTGGTGAAGGAAGCCTGTTCTCCGAGCCATCTATCTCGCTTCTAACGTCCTTGACTGCATAATTCCTGCTGCGACTTGTCTCTGCTTGGTGGGTCACTATCCATCATCTGTGACAGAGTGATGTTCCATTACTGTCTTGAACCCTCTCATGCAGATGACTTGCTTATGCTGCCTCCTCTACTGTTAGGACCCATTTGCTATTTCAGTCATGTTGCTCACTGTCTTCCAGTGCCCATTATGTTCTAGGGTTACCAGATACAAACTGGGACAGAGTGCCTATAAATTTAACCATTGCATAGAAGAGAGAATTTGGGCAGGTGCAGCTTTTGAAACACTGCCATGAGGAGCTGCACCTGTCCAAATTCCCACTTCTATACAATAAAGGCAGCAGTATTCAAACCTTTTAGACTGGGACCCACTTTTTAGAATGGCCCTTGTGTTGGGACCCACCGGAAGTGATGTCATTAACCTGGAAGTGATGTTGCGGCAGGAAGTGACATCATCAAGCAGGAAGTGTATCATTGTAACACAAGGAGCTTATATACACTGGAGAAGGCATGACGTCATTTTCTTGAAGCCGAGGGTATAATAAGATGGCTGACGCAGATCATCGCCGCGAAGGAGGAGGATTGCTGCGAATTCACGAATAAAAATCTCCCTGCACGCGTGTAAAAGTTAATTTCAACCTCTTTAAGCATGCCTGCGTGTTCTGCATACGGGGGTGCGAATCGCTGAACGAAAAATGGGATTTAATTTCCACGGAAAGATTCATGTATTCACATTACATCGGTTCAATAAAACTACCGTTCAGTGAGTACTGAACATTAACAGAATTTGTTTTTTTTCTTTGGGGGGGGGGGTGAGTGTAGAAGTTAAAAAAAATACTCTTAGTAGTCTAGAAGTAAAAAAGAATTCCTCTCATATTGACAACTACTTGTGTCATGAAGAGATTTTAATGTAATTTTCCTACTGTAATACTTATGAAATTCTGAACATTAACAGACATTTTTTTTATGGGGCATGGCCGTTTTATTTTTGCTTGTGTAGATTTCAAAAAATAAGTCTGTCAAAACAGTGCAATCTGAGTTTAAATAGACAGCAAGTAGCATTTCGTCAGGTATGTTCAGTAATATAATTATGAGGAATTTAACCTTGTAATTGCATATTAACTCATAATAAGGTTACCAGTGATGTTTCTCCACAATCACACGTTTTTATTTTCGTAAGTTTTTACTTCAGGAGTAAACTATTCAGTCCTAAACAGTACCAGAAAAGCAATCTGAAATGCTTGGAATCAGCATTGTTTTGAGTATAAAAACATGGCCGCTAAGCCCGCCCCCTGGCTTCAATTCTGCCGCATCACTTCTTAAGGCAGGGCCATGGGTTGTTGTAACATAATAAAACCACACTCCTGAAATGCAAATTGGCATTCTTGGACTGCAGCAATAGTACAGTCATGAAACAAACTGACAGAAAGCAAGATGAGGACAAAATATTCTGTAAAAGCATTGAACTAAAAACAAAATTAAACAAAAACCCTCACTTGAAAATTCAAACGCTTAACACTCACAAAAGGAATATAACAAGAGCAAAGTCCGCAGTTTCCAAGATGGCTGTTCCCAGCTTTCCGCGACCCAACTGAAATCAGGTTGCGACCCACCCAGTGGGTCCCAACCCATAGTTTGAATAACACTGGTTAAAGGTACTCTGTCCCAGTTTGTATCTGGGAACCCTAATTATGTCAAATATCACATCTTAGTCTACTCTGAGATTCGTATGTTTTTGCTAATGTTTGTACATTCCCTTTTTCTGAAACCAGGCCACCCAGAGGCATATATTAACATTACGGATCTAAAACAAAATACAATACAAATATCAAGCCTCCAAGGGAAAACTAGCTACTACCTGCACTTAAGCGGCTATACTGCTGGTGGAATTGGACCGCCAAGAAGCTTATCTGTGGTGACAAACGATAATTGTAAGTGGTGGCACATTTTCTTTGGGGATGGAGATGGGGTTGGAGCAGTTGTGCAGTAATGGCATGGGGCATGGAACTGAAAGGGTCTGCAAGCAAATGGTCTTCTAAATCCTTGAAGAAAAGCTGCCAAAGTTAATTTACTATAACATCATCAGTATATCTGGCACTTTATTTTTGCTTGTGAAACTCCTGCCTCAGGGAATTTATAATCTTAAAACAGGGAGCCTGATCCTATACTGCCGCCCTATATCCTGTGCACTGTAGCTGTAAGCTGCCTCGGGGTATGGAGATATTTCCTCTTTACCCTGGGGTAAGCCCCAGTAGGGCTCCTCCGATCTGTGCCAGCAAAACAGCTGGTGCAAATCTAAGAGCCCTGTGCAAGGCCCATCGGACTGGGGATGGGTGTTAGGATCCAGCATAGGTGCCAGATCCGCGCTCCATCCCTTTTCCTGGTCTGGCCCACCCATTGCCTTCCCCACCCTTCCCAGGTCCAAGTGCCAGCCGAACTTGGCCAGCATGGCTCCAGCTTACGTGGGTGGCGCAGAGGCTGAGTTTGGCCTTCGTGGGCTGGCACGACTGCCCACACCAGCCGTTCTCCCTCCCGGAGTGGCGCCGACGTGCCTAATGGCATGTTTACATTTCTCTTCGGCCAGTGCAACTGACACCGAATGGGCGCTTGGGAGAAAGGGACAAGAGTAGCAAAGAGTGGGTACATTCTTCATGTACAAGTATTTGGCTACAGTTGGGGATGAGGATAAATGGGCCAGAAGGGGATTAAGGAGCATCTTCATGGAACAGTGAAATGGCTGAAATGGTGGATAACACCACAAATGTGTTTGATACACGATACAGATAGATCTGGATGTTTGCAAAGCTGTTGCATGCACCTTGCTGTGGATAGGCAGATGGGAGTGATTCTGTTTGGGAATCATGGTCAGTCCAACACATACAGAAGAATCTCATTTAACTGTCAAGCCACTCTGTGCCTCTGAAGAATTATATCACAGCGTTAGCCTTGATTTTCCTGTTATAGCCAGAACTGTAACATCAATATTGATATTGCTGGCCTGAGTGCTCCTTTTATTTGGAGGGGAAAGTGGGAACTTTACAGCTTAGGCCAGTGGTTTGCAAAAGTCTTTCCAAACTTTCGGGGGCACCGTGCCCTGCAGCCTCTTCTTTCTAGTTCATCCGGGGGGCCACCATCATGGATTGCATGCAATCATGCACGATCCAAGATGGTGGCACCCAATCCTTGCAAGTTATTGCGCAACCCATGGTGATGTCACCCTGGAGCCCTGATAGGAGGGGCCTTCAGGGACAACCCACAGTGTCCCTATGAGTATGCTGCAGTGCCCTGGGGCAGCCCAGCACACTTTGGGAACCTCTGATTTAGACAATGATCTTGAAGGGACAGGAGGATGTAAGTGGTTAAGAGCCAGCTGTGTCATCCTGGTGGAACGGACAGGTACGCCGTTCCGCTAGTTCCACGGACGGGCCCGGGCCGCACCGCCTCTCCCAAGGACGGGTGAGCTGCTCCTGGGCCCTCCCTCCCTCCCGTGCGTCCGAATTGCTCTGAAATGGAGCGATTTGAGGCGCAGGGAGGCGTGGCTGGCCTCCGCCATAGGGTGTTCCGGTTCCTGGCACGCCCGGATGACATAACTGTTAAGAGCGCAATCCTAACCTGGAGTTAGGCCAGCACAATTAGGCCAGCACAGTTTGGCTGGCACAAATGACACCGTAAAGTATGTTTGGACAACTCTATGAGTCAGAGAGGACAGCACACAGATGTGAACCATCCTCCCTGGCTCAGAGAGTGGTCCAAACAGGCTTTATGGTGGCCCTTGTGCCGCCCAAACTTTGCTGGCCTAATGTGCTGACCTAATTCCAGGTTAAGATTGTGCTCTAAGTATATATGAGGGGTTTGTGCATGCATGCACACAGTTCATTTCTGTGTATTTAGGTTGATAATTAAGTTCTAAGGGATAATGCTTAGACACCAGTTCCGTTTAGTTCTTTTTTATTACTGACAGCAATGATTCAAATTTTCACAATTTCTCTCTCTCTCTGTCTCTCTCTCTCTCACTTTTCAGCGGTGGGATTGATCATTGCCATAATTATCCCAGTGGCTATAGCTGTTGTGCTTGGAATAATGACCAGCATCCTGTGCTACCGGAAGAGAGAATGGTAACTATTTAAATTCAATCAATCAGTCAATCAATCACTAGTATTTATATACCGCTTTTCAACACAAAGTTCACAAAGCGGTTTACATAACAGGCAAATAATAACATTAAAGTTAAATGGCTCCCTGTCCCAAAAGGGCTCACAATCTAAAAGAATGGAGAACACCACCAGCAACAGCCACGAGAAAGACACTGTGCTGGGGTGAAGAGGGACAGTTGCTCTCCCCCTGCTAAATATAAGAGGACACCACTTGAAAAAGTGCCTCTTGCCCAGTAAATTCATCAACCTGTATTTTCTTTCCAGCTGAAGGGAGAATACCTTAGGGGTGGGCAAGAGCTCTTGGCTTTGTTTCACTGTCATGTCATATAATTGTCATAAAGAGGAATGAAACTAGTTTTACTAGGTTTTACTAGGTGAAGCTTAAGGGCGCAATCCTAACCTGGAATTAGGCCGGCACAGTTAGGCCAGCAAAGTTTGGCTGGCACTAGGGCCACTGTAAAATACGTTCGGACCATTCTCAGAGTCAGAGGGGCCAGCATCCTCCCTGACTCCCGAGAGTGGTCCAAACATGCTTTACAGTGGCCCTGTGCCAGCCAAACTTTGCTGGCCTAACTGTGCTGGCCTAACTCCAGGTTAGGATTGTGCTCTAAGTCATATGACTCAGTCAACAAGACATGTGATTGCAGAGTAGTTGATTTGTTCAAACACCCCTTCCCCACTTGTTCAATGAATGATTGGGGATAAAAGGACCAAACATGTGACCACACCAATCTCAGCATGCCTCATAGCCATGCCCCTGACATCTGTGTATTCAATGTTTGTGTCTGAGAGGCTGCAGCAAGCAGTACCTGCAAACACCATGTTGCTGCCAAAGCTGCACCAATGAGTGGGGAGGGGAATCGCATCTTCATAGGATTTAAGGGAAGAAGGGGCATTCTTTGTGTTCTACGCAGTGCAAGCCCAAGACACCTTTCCCGTATCAAAAGAAAGGCCGTGCTCAATTTAGGCAGAGCACCTTACATTTTGTGTGCCATTGCAAAGCACATCTCGGACTGTAGGCTTGCTTCATTGCACTCCTACGCGATCATACAGGGTGCTATGCAAGCAGGCTAGCTCAGGTGTTATGCTATTGATCATCCTTGTGCATTTTACTAACTGTATCAGCCAAAGATCCAGAAATTTTGGCTAGCCTTGCTAACTAGACAAGATTTGGGGTTGCTGTCAACTGTTTTCTTCACTGAATAGAAGTGGGGCGTAATAGAATCATGACTGTGATTTCAGCCTAAGCTTCAGGGGCACTTTCGTGATTGTTACTTGGGAGTATTGTGAAATGTAAAACTATGGATATATATCGGTCTGCACCTTTCCTAAGTGAGGCACTCTGTAGAACTGATTGTTGCACTCTGTGATCCCATATCCCAGTGCAGGCCATACTATAAAACAACTTGGGAGTCAATTCTCGGTAATACCTTCAATGTTTTTGTTTCCAAAGGATTAAAGAAACCTTCTATCCTGACATTCCAAATCCTGAAAGCTGCAAAGCATTGGACTTCCCAAAGGATCTTGAGGTAACTCTTGTTTCATTTTTGCCATTCTGTGTGTTCGTTAGTGGGTGTTTCAGCTCAGCCATAGTTTTATGTGGCTGTTTTGTGATGAGAGAGTCTTCCCTCAAAATCCAGGTTTCTTTCACTAGGAGCGCAATCCTGGCCTGGAGTTAGGCCGGCACAGTTAGGCCTGCAAAGTTTTGGTTGACACCAGGGCCTCCATAAAGCGAGTTTGGACCACTCTCGGAGTCAGGGAGGATAGCGCACGTCTGTGTCCTGCCTTCTCTGACTCCAAGAGTGGTCCAAACATACTTTACGGTGTCCCTTGTGCTGGCTAAACTTTGCTGGCTAAACTTTGCTGGCCTAACTGTGCCAGCCTAACTCCAAGTTAGGATTGCACCATAGGAAAGGAGCAGCGCGGGCATGGAACCAGCAGTTGGCCTCCACGGCCAGATCCAAACCTCCATGTTGGGCAAGCTGACTCAGAAGTCTGGGGAATGCAGCAGTATTTAATTAGCTGCTGCAGTTCTCTCTCCTGCTCCTGCCACGTCAGTCCAGTTTTGCTTAAAATTGCAAATGCTGAGCACATCCCAGTGTTCCTCTTCGTCATTTCATTTTTTTTTTGTTTCTGATTGCAGGGGAACCCTAATGCAAAAACCCTGGAGATGAATCCATGTACTCCCAATAACATTGAAGTGATTGAAACGCAGTCACCCTGCTTCAAGGTCGAAGACACGGCCATGACGTCGCCTGTGGCGGACGACCTTCCCGAAGACGGCTTTGACTCTGAAACCGAGAGCCACACTGTGGTCTCCTATTGCCCGCCCATCATCGAAGAAGAGATCTCGAATCCACCGGCAGATGAATCGGCGGGCTCTTCCCAGGTCGTCTATATTGACATCCAGTCCATGTATCCGGCTGCAGATAAACTGAAGGAAGAAGCAGAAGCTGATTGCATCGCTGCAGCTGGCTACAAGCCGCAAATGCAGTTGCCAGTCAATAGCCTACGAAAAACGGAGTATACGTCGGCAGCAGGAGAGGACGTGGACAGGGCTGCGGGCTACAGGCCGCAAGTGAGTGCCCCTTCCTGGAATAAAGGCTGCCCAGATTCACCGACTTCCATTGAGAGTAACCATGAAAACGGCTCCTTTGGGAGTCCTTGTTCCATCAATTCCCGGCAGTTTTTGATCCCGCCCAAAGAGGACGACGATTCCCCGAAAGCCAACAGCATGGGGTGGTCCTTCGCCAACTTCTTTCACAACAAACCCAACGATTAGCCCTGGGGCAGTCGGGGTGGCCCTCAAAGTGGCTGTTTGCTGGAACCTGTTTCAATAACTGCCTCGGAGACGCTGTGCAGAGGGCTTCTGATTTCATTTCCGTGAAATTGAGCGTTAACCTTGTTTAAGTTACAGTGGAAGCAGCAATATTTTGTTTTTTATGGAGGGCTGGGATGGTAATTCACAGCATCTCTCTTAGGGAAAGGCCTACCTCGGGATGCCTGTCTTCTAACTGAAACCAAAGAGCACTTGGAGGTCAGTGTCTGCTTTGGGGCAGCCTACCCACACCTTTCCCCCACTGTCGTAAGGCACAAGGCACTTTTTGTGACTCTTTTTCTTTCTGGTTGCCTGTTTTGTTTTAGCATAATTGCTGTAGCCAAACCTGTAACTGAAAATGCAGGAAAAAAATTGATTGTCAAACTCGGTTGCCCCAAACCCAGTGATATGGACTTTAAAACCTTTAAGTCATAGATACGTGCAGGGGTATTGAGGTTAGGGGCCAACTTTTCCTGCTCAAAGATATTTTTCAAACAGTTTGCACTACAGGGCCAGAGCTGATGGTCGTTTTAAGACACTAGTCCTCAAGGTGCTCTGAAGAGCACCTTGTTGGTTAAGGCATTTCATTCCCCTTTTTAAATTTCTGCAGACTAAGCCAGTGGAAGAACACCAGTTGAAAAAGCTTGGCAATCACAGCCTCTGCTATGGCTATATGTGGTGTTGGTTTTCCAAACCTCAGCACTGCTTTCTGTAACCTACTGCATGGATGTGTGTGCAGTAGTTGACTCAGGGGTACAAAATGAGTGTAACACTGATTTTAAAATCTCTGTCAGGAATAGATTAATGTTTAACTTCCAGCTTTTTTAGCAACATTATCTTTTCATGCTCTTTTTGAAAAAATCAAATACCTGCAGTTTCCTGACTCCGGGTTGTCAATCTTGGCTAGAACAGTCTCCCTGATATGCTAGATTTCTATGTGAAGGGAATGTGGGTCTTTTTTCCACCTGAACAGCGGAACAGTCAGTCATCATGTGAACCTCTGTCTGCAGTCTGAAGTGGGCATCTACTATATTTTATTGTCCAACGGGGAACTAGGTTTTACGAATGTGCCCATGGAAACAACTCCATCAATTATATTTGCATATAAATTCCTCAAGTGGCTTTGCAAGAATATTCAAGTGATTGTGGGACACAGTCTTCCAAATCTCTTCTCCTGCATTAGCATCAAGCAACAGGAGAAGCTCCAGCCACTTCCCTCCATATTCTTCCTGCGGCCTGGCTTTCTTGACCCTGAATCCTCTATACAGACACCACGAATGAAACCTCCCTCTTTGAACTTCCCTGCCAATACTTGCCCAGATCCCAAGCAGAGAGCAGATTGTGCTTGTCTACATATGCACCATGGACTTCACCCGTTCAAACTCTTTGTTAAGCTACAACAGGCAGGAGGGCATAACTTTTCAAATAAAGGCCCTCTTGGAATGCAAACAGATGGGCTCCCATTTTAAACAAAGCAACATCCGATATGAACCCTGGCAATACACGTTTTGCTTATGCAATTCTGCAATTACATGCTACTTAATGGAGCTGCCGTTTTTTATATACATTTTGAGGTCTAGATTTCCTCATTTGGCAACTGGCTGTTCAACATGTTGAATGTAGCAAACTGGAGAAATCGTATCATGGGACCAACCTACTGAGCCTGCTTTTGATTCAGAGCTTGTGAAACCTGCATGTTAGCTCAGCTGTTTCAGAGGCTTTCTGGTAAACGATGGAACAGGTCTGGGCTTTCCAGCTGCTGTCTGTGATTCGCTGTTTATCTGGTTATATTCAGGTCTCCCATATTTTTAATGAGGGTTTTTAAGACACATAGCAGAAACTTGGTGAGTGCGCAGGGAAGTTATCTTGGCAACAAGAAGTAGTAATCACGTTTGTAGAGTGCCTTTTAAAGCAGGGACATCTTTATTACCTTTAGGGAGTTGAAAAAACAAAACTCTTACGTTTCCCGATAGTGAGAAGTATCCCTATTTTGTTTCTGCAGTAGTAGAGTGCCCATTTATTTTCTCAAGCCACATTTCAATTCAGCTTATTTTTTTCAGAGTGGAATTTGCTCCTCTGATCCCTGCTGTGTAGTAAAACAGTCTGTATAGGCTTGTTTGTATCACCTGGTGGTAAAGAGAATTTAACCGCAAGTTAGGTGCAGAGCTGTGACAAAATGGCAGTCTGTATCCATCCAGTGTGAGGCAAAGCTAGGGGTGTCTTTGGACTGATGTCAGGCTTCTGTTGGGAAAGGAGTCATGCCTTTCCAATTGACCATATCATCATCCCTTAATTGTTGCACTGAATTCTCACCCACGAACATTTACAGGTCTAAAATGGAAATTTGGGGATATCATGAAATGCCTTCTAAAAAAACCCAGTTTACTTTTTTCATGGCTATTCACAGCTGCTCTGTTCCCCTCTCTCCACTGCTTCTTCAGCGCCAGTTTCTTTTTTTTGTCACCAGAGGTCACTTTTCCCTATGATCCTAGCCTATTAGGGATCCTGTAGTGATTGTGAATGTTGAGACACTACATAGCCAGTCAGAGTTACATGCATGACATTGTCACTGAGGGCATTCACCCCCATGTTGTGGGGAGAAAACATATCTCCTGTTTTCATATGGCCCCATGACAGTTTCTTGCAGCACAGCATAGCAGTTTGATTGCTGCAGTGTAGTGAGCCAAAATGGAAGTGTTCGCTCAGTTGCTGAGGCAACTGGGGCACATTTTCTCATCCTCCGTCCCAAAATTGGGGTGCTTTGTGAAGGATATGGAAATGTTGCAATAATATTCCTGCCATCTCCCCCCCCCCAAGCCATTTCTGCTCATCTCTGATTTTAGTATCTACCCAATTGATCCAGTTCAGTTGAAGTCAATATAGCCTCACTGTTGTTGAGACTAACTAACTTGGGATGAACTACTAGCACTCTGACATCTTATGAAAACAGATGAAGGCAAATCTTATCGCACAATCCTAACCGGGAGTTAGGCCAGCACAGTTAGGCCAGCAAAGTTTGACTGACACAAGGGACACCGTAAAGTATGTTTGAACCACGCTCAGAGTTAGAAAGGCCAGCACACAGACATGCACCATCCTCCCTGACTCCAAGAGTGGTCCAAACGTGCTTTACGGTGGCCCTTGTGTTGGCCAAACGTTACTGGCCTAACCGTGCCGGCCTAACTCCAGATTAGGGTTGCGCCCTTAGTTGGGGAGACTGAAAGGGAATCTCCAATCTTCCATGCCAACTTTTGTTCTTTCTTCTGTGCTCTGTAATAAGCTCAGTTAGTATTTGTAGGAATTCTGAGGTCCGGTTGAATGCTTCATAGGGAGGGTGAGGCCTTCATTCTCTTGCCTTTTTGTGTTTCTCAGAATGGATGCCTTGCCCTTAACATTGTAGAGGTTAGCCTAGATGTGTTTCTAATTTCTAAGGGGTGTTTCAGACAACTGAAAATCCAAGGGCTGAATTGGAAATGTTGATTGACTTTTCTGGAACAGTCCAGAGAAACGTATTTCTGAAAGGGCGTTTCAGGAAGGATGGTGGAATCAAGCACACTGTTGCAGCTAATGATGGCTTGAGAAGTGGGGCTGGGTGGGGCAGGGATAAGCTTCTGGCGCTTCTTTAGATAGCATTTGTACCATGGGGTTGTGTGTTTTTGAATGTGAAATGCCACGCAGTCAATTCTGGAGTATGCTGCTTCTTTTGTTTTGAGCCAGATGTTGTTTTATAATGGATTTTTTTTTTTGTAATTTTGTTTTTATTTTGAAGGGTATCATGACGTTTAATTCAGATTATGTTTTTTGGCTTTGTGTAAAAGCGATGGGGAGGGGGAGGAGGCTGTGAATCCAGTTTTATGAAATGGCATTTTGAAGGGTTTAGGATGTACATTTTGAATAACCCACATATGATATACCTCATAAGAAATATTATCAGATGTAGTAAGCTAAGTAAATGTCAAAACCAATGTCGCATATTGCACCTCCTGGGTCACTTTCTTCTCTTCCTGTGAAGATCTCCGCTTCACTGCTGGGGTGGCGCAATCCGTTCCCCCCATAAGGTTCTCTGCTACAGGCATTCTGTTTAGTGGAGACTATGCAAGAGATAGCAGGTTGGCGGGTTGTGCCCCCCCATGCTTGCAAATCCTAGTTGGGCTAGCCTTACTACTGGAAGCAGCAGGGACTACACCAAATGTGCATTATACCGTGTATTGCAGCCCGTTTATTGTCCTTTAGAATGGCCTTGCAAATGTGGCTCAGAAGAGTGCCTGTAGTCAAAAATGCATGGACGCTTTAGCCTGTTGCTGGTTCCTGTTCCTTGTCCATAGGCAGAGCAGGATGTCCATCTGCATGGCAGCTTGCTAGGGGTTCACTGGTTGGGCGGGAGCGTTTGGGAAAAGGCTGGCCTGTCTTTCTCCAGGATGCTTCCTGTTCTCCAGGAGGACAACTGAGATGCTGAACCAAGAGTGCAGATGTGCCATACAGAGACAGCCAAAGATTCATTGCAACTTGATCTCTTGATTCATTTTCTGCATGGAAGAGATGACTTTATCCACAGTTTCAGGAAAAAAAAAACACTACTGAGTGAATGGTTTAATTTCCCCCAGAGCACTCTGATGGAAGGCATCTGTCTGCTTCAGTAAGCCTTGAAGCATTGCACTCTCAATATGGGTCTTCTTCTAGCGCTTCGGGATACTGAAGACCATGGGCTTCCATAGGCAGTGTCCTTGAATGTTAATTTATCCATTATGGGATCCCTGTGATTTCATACTTGCTGTGGAGTTGTGGCTGTGGCCCAGCTTATCGTTGGTGTGTTCCGATGTCGGTGTCTCAAACAAGAACCCTTAAAGTGGGGATAGCCCACAGACCACTTACATAAGTGGCTTTCAAACCAAGGATCTTTAGAAGCATATTGGGGGCATCCACATTACATTTCCATCAGTCATGTGGGACACAGGTCCCTGAAGATCCGCTCCCAGTCAACCTTTGCCATGTACACATGCAAAGGAGTAGTGTGTGCATGGGTGCACTGTGCGTGCAGGTTGGGTAAGGCCTATGCACTGGGTGAATGGGGCACATGCCTGGCTCCTAAAATAGGGCCCCAAATCTGTCACAAGACTTGTGAACCACAACTTTCAGCAGACCTATCAATATGGGGTGTGTCCCTTGAAGATAGGATGTTTGAAAAACCACTGACTTGTACTGTTTTTAGTAGAACCACACCATGATGTGAATGGTTTGTGAATTGCACACTCTGAGCATTGTAGGATAGAGAGACAGTGTCATTGGGTTTCTTGCCTTTTTTTCCCCATGTGGTTGTGTGGCCTTCTGAGGCCTTCATTGCGACTGTGAAATCTCCTGCAGTGAGACTAAGCAGACTAGAAGGATGTACGAATGGGGAAGTTGTGTTGGGGTGGGAGTAGATTCAGGAAATAGGAGTAAGGGGTGGTTGGAAGGAGCTTTGAAAGGTCATTGTAAGTAAGTAAGTCATTGTAAGTAAAGAAATGTATAATGCTGTATTTTATAGCTCAATAAATTCTAATGGTTTTTATTATAAGTGTAAATAGAATATTAAATATACTATAATGGGTGTGAAAGTAATTCCAAAGCTTTTTTGAAATATTAAAGGAGCATTATAATATTGAACTGACTGGAAGACTCCATGTTGTCAGTGTCCCCCGCGCCCCCCGCCCGGGTAAGCGAGTAGTTTGGCCCAACACTAGCCTTGCTTTTGATCAGCGATGTGTGGTGCAGGTATGGCAGGTAAGACAGAACCGCACCAAAGTTCTTTGCAAAGTGCTGCCACTGCTGCTACGGTGGCAGTGATCCTATAAAGACTTATAGCTCCAGCTGTTTGGAGCCAATGGGTTGCTCGTCTTTGCATGATCCCAGCAGTGGTGGCACTTTTCAAAGTTGGGTGGGGTGGTTCTGCCTCACCTGCCACATATGCGCCACACGCCACTGCTTTTGATCAGCATACATTGGGCTGCTGTATTCGATGGTTTGACACCAACCGGCTCAGGTATCATTTTATGTCTTAAGCAAGCCTCTACGATATATGCAAATGAATGTACTTCTTATTCTACCATGTATATGGAAATCTCTGGGATGTCTTTTGAGACTACTTTCGATTTCGGCCCTGCCCTTCGTGTTTCTGAAACTTGCTTTTGGACTGCACCCTGAGAAGCAATGCAGCCGTTTGGGAGTTTCGGAGCCCTTCCTGGGTGCCTCGGCCACAGTTGTAAACACTCTCACTAGGGCGTAAGCTTCAGTGGACACAGTAGAAATTGTGTTTACATAAAGGGCACATTTGGGCACAAGTAAAGTGCAAAACTAGATTTGTGGGTATGAGTAACACCCAACTCTGCCTTGAAGTAGTACATCTCCAAGTCAGTAACCAGATTGGAATTGAGGGGATAGGGCCCTCCCTCTTCCCTGCTAAACATAATTGATGTCAGAGTTTGCTGTACCATAAATTCGGTTTTGTGATGGTTTGAGCAAAGGAGATCTTAGGATTTGGGGGCTGGTGTTTAATTTATCTAAGATAAAATGAGGCACTTAGCAGCCATGTACTGCTAAGCAAAATTACCCAGGGCAGCTCATAGAATGGAAAACAGGATTGAGAAATACTATTTCGGGCTGGGGAGAAAAAGAGCAGGGGGACGGCAAACTAATAACTGATGTCATGCTAATAAGGTACATTTTAGCATGAACATAAAGCTGTTTGTCTAGTTGTTTGTATGGCAATGTATTACTTATCCCTGTTGTAGAAAATATGCATGTAATAAGAATGTGCCAGCATATTGCAATAAATGTATTTTCCTACATTCTCCCAGAAGTTTTTATATATCTCTTTTGCTGACATTTCTCCCCACCCAACATTTTGAGTTCTGTTTTTACTAGTGGGACTTTCTTAGTAACACCAGTGACAGTGAAAGTAACACCCCAGAAAGCTTAACAAACATGTTATCACAATAACACTATCCTCGGTGACAACGCCAGTTCTATATGCAGGGTGGATTCAGACAAATGGAACTCCAACCCTCATTGTGAAACCACTTGAATCCACCCTCACCGTGAAAACACCTTTTTAGTGTAGAGAATCCATTGAAATAATCTCAGAAGGGTCAATGGCCACCATGTTGTCGACAGGCTCCAGCAATCTGGACGCCTTCTGCTGGCCATGGATACATTTTGTATCATGGTCTTCTTCAAAGGAGCTCTAATCCCCAATATTGTCCATGTAGTACGATAGCACATCCCCAGTTCCACCAGTCTACTGCACAGACCGCCATCATGGCAGCTTCTCCACTGGTCTGCAGAGTGCTACCACCGGTTCAAAGGCCAGAAGGCCACATGCCGACAATGGCACCACACAGGCCAGAATGTCAGTGCAGTAATGGTGATTGTGGGCCAGACTGGGGACAGATTGTGGTGGCAACAGCAGACCCCAATTCCTATATTCTCAACCTGGACAGACACCCTTTGTCGTAATGTATTTACACCAGCAAAAGAGCTGGTATAGTAGACACACTGGGTGAGACAAATTGGAGTGACAGTTTCATGCCCTTAAAAGGCCTTCTGAGGGTCGAGGCGGCCATGCGTGGCGTGTCCTCAGACACAGACATGGTCCTCAGGTTCTTCTAAGGGCCTTAAACGTCACTTCTGGTTTCACGGGGGAACCAGAGATGGTGTGTGAAGGCCCTCTGAAAGCCTCCGGATGGGAGGTAGACTGGCGTTATTGGGGGGGGGGGCTGCTTGGCTGGCGGCCCTGGGCAGCACGGGCAAGGAACGCCACTGATCTCCTATATTCTTCCACTACTCTCACAAAGTAAGTTAGGCTGAATTACTTGACCAAGACAACCCAGTGTGTTGTAACATTGAGCAGGGATTTGAGTTTCGCCACCTCCATACCCAACAACAGATGTGACCATATACCGTTGTCGATAGCAGCAGAGTCCATTGTACATAGTACCCTTTCAAACCAATTAGTGCCACTGGATTCCCCACTAGTGGAGGGGCACGGTGAGTTGTCCAAATTCATTTCCTCCAATAAGATGCATAGAAGTGTTAGATTTGTGGTACTTCTTCTATGCTAAGAAGTTAATTATGGCGAAGCATCACTTCTATAACCAGACGAGGCTTCGCGCTGAAAATCCAGGCTATGGATAATTGGGGTCAAGCAGTAGCTTGACTTATACGCTAGGGTTTACTGCCCAAATTTGAAAACAAAACACTTGATGATAAAATACTATAGTTGGACATTATTTTAACATTTTTCAATACTTTTAAGCCAGAAAAGAGTCATTAACATACAATTTCAACCATCTAAATTTACACCAAAAAAAAAGTTGTAAAACCCAGTTACATTTCACAAACATTTCCACTGAAACTGTAAAGTGAGCACATCCAAAATGTCCTTGCTCCACCGTAGAATATCAGCTTTCTCCTTTTTCCTCTGGCCAAGGTGGGCAACATGCTAAACTGTGTAAAACACGGACTCCTTTTACAAAATTATGCTAGCTAATCATGGCCGCAGCTGCTGCTATATAAAAATATACAAGTACAAAATTACTGCTATAAAATGTGGTTGTTGATTTATCGTTGCTTGTAATAAAAAAGTAAACCTTTGCAAGAATAAGATCTGTCCTCGTCAGCAAACGGCATAATCAGGAAAGGAGTTAACGGGGAATATTTACACTGGGTAGCATGACGCAGCAACTATATATATATACTGTACACTGCAGCTTGTTGCATCTGAAATCGGAGAATGAATGCATAAATACAGCACTTTTAAAAAATGCCACTTGGTTTGTTGGATGATACAGTCGTTGTGCCATTGCAAACTGGAAAAGATGCGAGCGTTTCAATACTACTCCTAGTTGAAAGGCTGCCTGGGAATGATTGCACAGTCGTCGTTGGACTGATGGACAACCTTCTGTTGACCAACAATGTGGGCTCTCAAAGCCTCAACACAGCATAGTGTCGGCTTCTCTCTGCAAATTTCTGCATGGGACAAAGAGCTAAGGGAACAGAACAGTCTGTACTTGGACTGCTGGGAGAAGACTGAAGGGGAAGCCGAACTAGGCCCCCAGCCCCACTGTCCAAAAACCATAACCGATTATCCTGCCCTCCACACCACCCAGTGCCTGCTTGCAAATGAACCCTCTCAACTTTGCTTTCTCTGCTGCTGTTGCTTATAAATTGGCAGGGTGGGGGCTAGGATCAATGCTTCCAGCATCTTCCCCACCTGGCCAGTTTACAAGAAGCAACAGGGGAGGAAAGGAAGCAGTGGAAGTGGCAGTGGTAGCTACGTTGCCATGATCTCGGAAGACCGCCAGAGGAGGTGAGCAAGCTGTGCCCCCCCATCTCCTCCCATGTGCTCTCCGAGGAGGAACGTATGGGGCAGCAGCAGGCCAGGGGAGGTGGCAGATGGACACAGGATGCAGGTCACTCCTTGCCAATTTGCCATTTAGAACAGCTGTTTCAGTTGGCCTCATGCGCCACCCCCTGGCCAGAGCTAGTTGGCGAAAGCCAGCAGAACATGGTCAGATCTAAGCCTGGACTGTACCATTTCAATGGGGAGGGGTTTTTGCACGCATGAATGCTCCTCCTACATGCAAAAATGCTATCCATGTAGAAAACTAGTTGCCCGTGAGAACTCCATGTCCGCAACTCTTCTTCCTGACATGCTAGTTTTCCTTTTGTAGGGATTTATATGCACGTACGGGTGGGTGGTGGGAGGGAATCATTTTAACATGCAACACCTGTCTAGCCGGTGTCCGAAACAGAGAAGTTCATAAACTGTTTGACCCTGTGATGGGATGGGATGTGTGCCCAGTGGGGGATCTCAGTGCACGCTGGCTGCAGGGGGTGGGTGCTCTTTTCTTCGGCAAAGCTGACTAATGCGGTTTCAATAGACTATGCTGCGCCTCATTCATGACTGCAGGTAATATCAGCCTTGCCCTGCTGTGACCAAACCAAGGCTGTCCCACAAGGAAGCCAAGCCACCACTGTTCTACCTGATCCGGATGTGGATGAACGTGGTTGTAGAGGCAGCAGTATTGTTAAAGGAAAAGGGTGCAGGAAAGAGGATGGGAATTGAGGTAAGTAGAACTGGAAAAATATACCAGTGGTTCTGAAATCTTTTAGCACTGGGACCCACTTTTTATAACGACAATCTGTCCAGGAACCACTGGAAGTGATGTCATGGCCAGAAGTGCTATCGTTGTGACACTGGAGCCTGCTGCTTTACTAAGGATGCAGCAATCAGTTGGGTTATTTCGCAGCCATTTTCCAATAGCAAAGTGAATCAGATAGGGGGGGGGAAGCCTCTTTACAACCTTAATACAAGCAAAACAACCACACAGGCCTCCCCCTTTCCAGCATCCATCTTCGCATATTTTCAAGATGGCTGATCTAGGTGCTTTGCGACCCAGCTGAAATTGGCTGGCCACCCACTGGTGGGTCCCGGCCCACAGTTTGGGAACCACTGCTATAGACAATGACTTCAGCCTTCCGTTGCAACAAAGCACAGTCGGCAAGGCAAGGGCTGCACAAACTAACAAGAGCCAAGACCCCATACCTATCACTTGTTTGCTGTGTCAATTAGCTGTTACAACTAGTGGCTTATCAGCGCTGCATGTCTGAAGCTGTTAGTGGCCAACAGTTCTGGCAGAGATGGATGTTTTACACCCAGCAGAAAATGCAGCAGCCATGTACACCTGGGTCTTGGCCGGCTGGTACTCCAAAGTGTGATATCTCCGCTACGAAGTGTTACGTTTTATCGAACTTGCACAGCATGCAGAGGAGTGTGGAAAATCGGCCTCTTTTTATGCTTGTGCTCCAATTTGGTTCTTGCTTCCAGGGCCTACTCAAGGAGTCCTCCGTGCACAAGTTAGTGGTCTGACTGAGGCTGATGGGCAGGTCAGGAAAGCTCTTCTGCGTGACGCTCCTCCTCCTATTACTTTGTCCCGCAAGTGTTAATGTTCTTCCCGTCAGCAGCATCTTCAACAAGTGAAATATGATAATCTGTGGAAAGTGTGAGGTGGGAAATACAACCCACCAGTCCTCTCATATACTGTCTGTTTGTATGCAGTGCAATTTCCTTCATTCCACCTAGCCAACAGAAAGAAAGCAAATAGGGCTGTGAATGGCAAACCCTGGAACGCGACATAACATGATTTTCTGCACTTGACAAATGTAATTCAACCAATTCAACAAAGGAAAAATGTTTTTATCCAGCAGGTAATTAATCTGTGGAACTCCTTGCCACAGGAAGTGATAGGGGATTGGACAGATTTCTGGAGGAAAAGTCCATCGCGTGCTACAGGCCATGATGGGTGGTGCAATCTCCTTATATTAAGAGCAGGCTATATCGGAATGCCGGATGCAGGGGAGTGGCAACGAAATGCATCTGGTGGGCTACTGTGAGATATAGGAAGCTGGACCAGATGGACCTTTGGCCTGATCCAGCAGGATTCTTCTTATGTAACCGGTATTGGAGGTTATGGTGAATTTTATAGTGCGTCTTAAAAGGGCAGTTTGTATAAAGCACATTTTTAATCCCATTCTATTTTTAATTCATATTCATGAATTCATGGCAGTATTTTTTAAATCTTGTTATCTTGCAGTCCCTCCATGAAGTAGCTTGTTAGTATTTTATCTTTTACAAACTACACAAAAGCAGATTGTGAAACACACTCCCAACGTAACTACTAGGGCCTACACAGGAGTGCTTAGTCCTAGGGATAGTATGAGAAAGAGCACGAAATGTTATGGGGGACTCTATTAAATCGGAGACAAATGCTTCACAACTTTTTGATTGGTCCTCATAAAAGTATTATCCTACCCCGCACTGACATTTATTCTCCTTATAGGCAATTAGTTCTAACAGAATTGTTTTCCCTGTCGCATTAAGCGTTATCCCCAACATACTCCCATAAAGGCCAACACTACTGTGGAAAGTACCCTGGATCTTGCTGCTCAACTGGGGTTTACCCCGAGTTCAACATCTACCACAGCAAATATCAGCTGCTGTGAAATGGTTTCATATTGGTGCGCCATGAAAGATCCACAGGTGTGGGAGTTAGCAGGTGTGCACTGCTGAAAAACGCTTCTGGGTTCTGCTGGCTCGAACTAAAGAGGGACAGACACAGTCACGGACCTACCATTATGTGGTAGGGGGCAAAGGCCCCGGGCGCTGTGCTGGAGCAGGAGAAGGGTGGCGGCGAAGTGGCTCGCCTCTCAGAGTGATGAGCAGTTTTGGCCCACCCTCCCTCCACTGCCAAAATGGAGCCTGCTGTGTGTGTGTGTGGGGGGGGGAGTGGAGTCGTGCATGGGGGCAGGAAAACACCGGAGAAGGCGGAGCTCCTCTTCTTGCCCCTGGGAGGCCCATTAGCTGGATCCGCAACTGGAGAGACACTCCATTATGACAGAGCACTGCCCTATAAAAGAGCTGTAGAACCTGGAAGAGTCTCCCAGAAGCTGGAAGTGACATAACAAGAGACGAAGACTATAGAAAAGACCATCAAGGTCAGTGTGCTGTGAGAAGAAAAACCGTGTGCCGTGAGTGTGCCGTGGCTGGTCTAACCAATGGATCAAAAACTAGCTTTAACCACAAAGACTAGCTTTAACCACTAGCTTTAACCACAAAGCAATGACTCACGTACAGCTTTGATCTCTCAGCACTTGCAGCAGAATGAATTATCCCTGGTGAAAAATGTTGTGCTTGATGCACACGCCGTGTCCTGCAGTTGATCTGAGAGCGCTACTCATCACGTGATAGTAAGGCATGCATGAACCACCCTCCCCACAATCCCCCCTAAAGAAGGCTTACAAAATTTAAGAGTTAGGAGGGTCTTACCTACGTATAGATCCCCATTGATGTTCAATTGTCTCATCAGGCCTGGTGATTTCCCAGTTCTGGCCCCATAATCATCCACTGTCACCTTCCCAGACTGCCCATCCCTTCAAGAGAAAGACAGAAGTACTTTCAGATTATTTCACACGGAAATAGATTTAACACAGGCAGGCCCGTATCACATGTCTCCCGCTGTGACATGTTCTGCACTGTAGGATCATTATAATGTTGGCCCCCTTTTTTGTACGCATGAATGTAACGCTTGGTGCTTGTCAAGCACGCATGACCCAGATCAGTCTCGTGGCATTCTGCTTGGGCTGATCAGACTGCTCTCATTTTCAGCCTGTCTTCCTTCCCTTAAGCACACAGCAAAGTGTAGCTCCAGCACCTGCTGAGACGCTGCTCAAGGAACCATTCCCCTGGGAAGTCAGTCTTAGCAACGCCTTGCTTCCCTCCCTAGAAACAGAGGAGGCTACTGTCTGGCACACCTAGGTTGGCTTTCCTGCCTTTTCCCCCATCTCTGAACCAGCAGGTTGCTGTGCCTTGGCATCCTAACTCCACAATCTCTGCAGACCTGGATGCAGACGGCTAAAAGGTCCTAGCCTGGGAACCCGCCCAACGGGGAGGGTGGACACACATTAGAGCGCCTTTCAGAAGACCCGAGAGGTTCCTGTTTGAGGATACAATGTGGTGGTCCTAGACCAATGGTTCCCAACCTTTTTAGCACTGGGACCCACTTTTTAGATATGGAAACCAGTTGAAACTCCCCTCCAAGTCCAAAAGTGGTGTCATGAAGCAGAGAGTGACATCACTGTGCTTGTAAAAAACATGCATGTAGACAGCGGCGTCATTCACCCGGTACGCTAGGTGGGACTTACCTTTGAGCGGCAGTCCGCCCGTTGCGTCATGCCGCGTTCCGCCGCTTTCCCGCCCGCCGGGGCGGGCGGGAAAGTGGCGGAACGCAGCGTGACGCAACAGGCGGACTGCCGCTCAAAGGTAAGTCCCACCCAGCGTACCGGGTGAATGACGCCGCTGCATGTAGACTACTGTAGGCTACCGAACACAACAACTGTTTTCAGGTATGTGGAAATAGTAAATGGGATCTCCGCAACCCCCTGAAAATCAGCTTCTGATTCTCCAGGCAGTTGCGACCCCCAGTTTGGGAAAGAATTCCATGATGGTATTAGCTCACTTCAGCCACTGTCACCTAGCCATGCTCTTTTACTCTCTGCTGGTTATCTTGCCTCCCTTTGTTGCCTTGGCTCCTCCCTCTGTTGTCTATTCCCAGCTTAAATTGAAATTATTCCCTGCTTGGAGGAAGCACTTGGTCTTTGGTTTATATGACTTAACAAAACACTGCATCTATTCATGGCAAGCCAGGAAGAAAAGATTTACCGAACGGCCTTTACTCTGTGCCATCTGCCATCATTGAAAGAGCCATTCACCAGTATGGAAGCAAGGCCACTGCCCAGATTGTAGCTGAAACAAAGGGGAAAATGTCCATTAACACTCCAGAGACGTTACGCCCCAGGCTTCAATTCAGACATTTTAATTTCTCAGTTCTAAGTGGACGACACGCATTACGGCTGACGCTGTTGAGATTGGGAGGGGGCTGCAGGGCCCCTCAACTTTCTCTTTCAACCCTCCTATTTTAATTTCACTGGCCGCAGAGTTAACAAGGATTAGTCTAGTGTGGGCTATAGGCCATGATGGGTTGTGCAACCTCCTTACATTAGTAGTAGGCTACTTCAGAGTACCGGGTGCAAGGGAGTGGCAACAGGATGCAAGCGTCTTGTTGTCTCGTGCCTCCCTGGGGCACCTGGTGGGCCGCTGTGAGATACAGGAAGCTGGACTAGATGGGCCTTGGCCTGATCCAGCAGGGCTCTTCTTATGTTCTTATGTTCTTAACCAGGTGCCCACTGAAACCAAGATGCGAGGCGGCAAAAGGGTGAGAGTGACTGATCTTGCTGTCTGCCCTTGAGCACAACTAGACATGCTATGAAATGCAATGGCAAACAGTACCTGGACTGGGAGCAAGGCAAGGGTGTGACGAGACAGGAAGGCAAAGCAAACCCAAGGAGCTCTCAGCTTGTAGTAGCGTGTTTAATACAACATGTTGTATAGAAGGCGCAGAGCTGAAGACGCCGCGCGGCCCAGGGATGGATGCAGCATACCAGTCACATCCCACCCCCCACCCCCTCCCTGGGCCAGCACACCAACTGGTCCACCCACCACCATCCAGTTCTCCCGCCCGCCCTCCGTCCCTCCACAACTGCTTGTGAGCCAGCTGAGTTTGGCTGGCACACGAGTGGCGCCTCTGCCCAGCACCCTTGGGCCAATGCTGTTGCTCGCATTGGCCTATCGGCACGAGCACCGACATGCGACACTAGCGCTGTTGGGCCGATGCAAGCACATCACGTTGGCCAAAGGGCGCCTTGTGCTTTGCGCCCTTTCTGTGGTGGACGTTGATGTCTAGGAACAAATTACCGTTGGAGCCAGTGTATTCCCTGAGGGTTTTTTTCAGGGGTGTTCCTATGCGGGGAGACGCTAAGTTTTGCAGAGCTCCTGTGTAAAGCGGCCCCTACCTCTCACCCCCAGAGCCATTTTTGGCTTGGAGAGCTGGCTCAGAGGCTTTGCTCTCCGAGCTGCGAATGGCTCGGGGGGGGGCGCATTACACAAGAGCTCAGACTCCTGCAAAACTTAACATTTTGCCCCCCCAATAGGAATGCCACTGATTATTCTCAAGAAATGTGTATAGAATTGCAGATGTCTCCTACTGTGAATAGAACATTCTGCTGCTTGGTGTCCACATATAATCATACCAGGAATGATAACAAGTTCCTGAAAAAAAATTCTTGTGGTTACTTACTCTGAAAATAAATGGGAACTGCAGCCCCATTGACACACTGATAACTTGGATCAGGAAAAAGGGGGTTTGCCATTTCAAAACTCCTTGAGGCACTGAAGCAGGGAAAAATTCCCCAGAGGGGAGAGTGCGGGGTTAATTGTCTGTCACTTCCTGGATTTACATGTTGCCTTTGGCAGAAGGGACATGGTTTTTGAGAAAAACAAGTTGGAAAAACCCTTGGCTGCATTACAGAGCAGCACACTGATTAAACAAAATATAAAGCAACAGAAAAGGGATTCCTACCCCTCCCCATGAGACCAAACTGGCCTGTACTCTCTGTCAATCACGTTTTTGTTATGAACGCTGTTCTTGCAGGAGATTTACACAGACAGGAAAGCGTACTCTCACTTCAGGGGTAGCTGAATTGTACCTTCTAGATCAGTGATGGTGAACCTTTTGGGTTTGCGGTGTCAAAAATGCCAAACGTGACTCTGCTGGTGTGTCCCTCCGTCCCCGCCCCCAACAAAAGAGAAACAATTATTTACATATTCTTTTATTTTTTTAAAAATACAGTCCAATTAATTTCTGAAGCCCTGCATTATATAAACATCAAATCATTGCAAATCGTTACAAAAACAAACTCAGTGGTTGGGTGTTGACAGATGCTGGTGTGTCGCCCTAAATTGTTGTGGCATGTCCCCTTTGAGACGCGTGTCATAGGCTGGCCATCCTAGATCCAGAAATGCTGTGTATCCCTGTTCATAAAAAAGATGTGCTCCCTGGGTTTGGGTTTGGACCCTGGCGGAGAATAGGAGCAAGTCCTGCACTGGTGCGCTTTCTAAGCGGCACCCCTAACCTTCACTCTAGAGGGAGAAGTTTGATGAGGCTTACTCTCAGCCAACCCAGAGATACCAAGTCCATTTGAGTTCTGAATCCACTCTGGTCCCGTGAAACTAAACAATGCAGACACAGGCAGTGACGTCGTTCACTGGCGCCAGCAACCGGAATGCTGCTGGCGCCAGGATCTGGAACGCGGTGGGGACGAACGGGTGAGCTGTAGCTCCCTGCCCCCTTGCGGCGCTCGGCAACGCCTCCCTGCGCCCGGAAGAGCTCTCTTACAGAGCGATCCAGGCGTAGGGGCGGGCAGGCGGGCAAAAACAGCGTGCGGAGTCTGCCGCGCTCTGCTGCTCTGTTCCCGCTCTCCCCGGAACTACCGGAACGGCGTACCGCCCCGTTCCGGTAGGATGACGCCTCTGGACACAGGGCTCTTGCACAGGGAATCTATTCCATTCATTTCACCAGAGTGGACCATTCCACGTGTGCAAAGGGACGCACCAAGCCACCAGCTCCACTGAAGTGAATAGTGTAGCCCTTGGGAGGGTTGAACGTGTGAATTAGAACCTCCCTATCTGCAGGAAATTGATGGATTGGGGGTGGGGATGCGTGCAACTCACCTGAAGACCAAGCTGCCATCTTGAAGCCCTAGAGAGATGAAGTCACTGTTGGGTCTCATAGGGCTGTCTCCCCGCCACATCAAAAGGCCATCCATCAGAGTAGTCTTAAATCTCATGAACACATTTGTTCTTGATCCGGACACTCTGGTCAGTAGAGAGAAAAATACTACTGAGTTGTACAAAATAAGATTTGGATGATGCAATGAAAACAAAATACCTCTGAGCCCCTGTAATCAATCTCTTTTCTTGAACATATAAAATCTGGCTCAGAAATCTATCTTTTTCTTTGGCTACAATTCATGTTGAATCTGCCTTTCGCTTAAATCTGGACTTGACAATAAGCAGGACCTGTTGGAAAGGACTAAATATTTGGATGTTCAAAACTTAGAAGTTGTAGTTTGCTGTGCAGAAGGGTCTTCTTTCAGGACAAGGCTGGGTGGGTTGGACATGAGTGGTATATGTCTTCTTACTGTCTAAGGATGCAATTCATATATGAGATCTTCCCAAAATAAAACGGTGGCTCAAATGTATTTCCCTATCTTGGAAAGACACGGCATTTTTCAAAATGGTGAATTGTAGTACTTTTGAATCCATTTTAGTTGTTTCTTCAAGGGGGACTAAGCCAAGTCTGTAATCCATTCACATGAAATATTTGCACATTTAACGAAGTCCAAGAACCGTTTACAGTATTACTCCAGATTTTTCACACAGTAAAATACCACAGAAGACCTAAGAAATAAATTAATATACAGGCATGCCCTGGTATCCACTGATCCACAGTTTCACAGGGATCCACAGTTTCAGTTATCCACGGATACCATCAGCGGCGTCATGCAGCCGGAACGCTGGGCGGGAGGAACAGGTGAGCGGCAGCCAAACGGACCAGAACGCAACGGGTGGGCTGCCGCTCACCTGTTCCTCCCGCCCAGCATTCCGGCTGCATGATGCCACTGGATACCATGGATACTGGGACGCCTATTAAAAAGATTGGGGAACATTAAACAAATCTCTTTTCTGTTTACCTTGTTGCAACAAAACCACTAATGTTCCCCTAACTTTAAAAAGGCGTTGCTAGAGACAGGCAGGCAGGCAGGCAGAAGTGTGGCTAGGAGGACAAAATAATAGTAAGTTCTTACAGTTCTTACACAGGCACCACAATGTGCTGTGTACACAGGCCCTCCATCTAGCTATTGGCACCCATCCCAGGGGGTGATGGCAACATGCAGGCACTTGCCAGCCCAAATGGCATCTCCTGCAAATTGCCCTTGCTACCTGGAATAGCAAATTCCCACAGCAGGCCTGCGGACCATTCGTGGCACGCCGATGTGCCACAGCACAGTAGTCGAAAACCCGCTGACTTGGGCGCTACGACTGCAAGCAACGCCCAGCCTCTGACGGCATCCATTTACCTTTTAAGGATATCTGGATTATCGTACGTGAGGTAACTGCGACCGATAAACTGTGGAATTTCAATGGCTTCCATAACAGCTAGAAAAGTAAAGTAAACCCAATATTAATTAAAAAAAAAGACAGAGTTCACGCTGAGAAAAAGTTCCTATCACCAGGCTAAGACGAACCCCCCTCAGAGGCACCATGCTCTCTCAAGCCCAGTCACTGTGCCAGTCCCAGTCCCGAGCCCAC
The DNA here is from genome assembly GCA_029204185.1 of Lerista edwardsae. Taxonomy (NCBI): domain Eukaryota; kingdom Metazoa; phylum Chordata; class Lepidosauria; order Squamata; family Scincidae; genus Lerista; species Lerista edwardsae. Next base: position 4,395,187 of record JAJKFI010000101.1, on the reverse strand, counting down.
CAGTCTCGTCCAGCTCCCCAAACCATTCACAACTCAACAGAAGGCATGAAGCAACCCAGTGTTTTCCTTGAGATGGCAGCAGAAGCCGTGTTCCCTTGCCCCTTCTAGTCCTGAAACCCCTGCCTGCAGTGTGGAGCACCAGGCTAGGACACTTACTACTCCCTAATTCAGCCACTGGCTGGAGGAGACCCAGCTTCTTGCTTGAAAGAGCCCTTTTCCACCAGCAAAGTTCGCGGGAAACAACATATCTTCTCGGACCTTTGTGAGGATGTATCTCTTTAAAATGATCTCACACATCTGTGTATGACACATCACTGCCTCCACATCCATCTTCCTCTCCTCTCCTCCTCTTCCCTTCCCCTGCCTTTCGAATGATCACCAAACTCAGGACTACCAACAACGTGATGTGTTAAATGCGGCCTCTTCCTGAGAATCGAAGACTGCAATTGTTTTTCTTTTTGGCTCATTTTTGCTGCCCCAACTTGATCCAGTTAGGACTGGTGGTCATTTCAGCAAAATGCTGGAGGAGAAGCCACCCATTCTTCCAGATCTTCTGGTTTTCAGCAGGACCGTTTCACAACTAGCCCATTGGTGGTGGGCTACTTCAAAGTACCGGGTGCAAGGGAGTGGCAACAGGATCCAAACATCATGTTGTCTCATGCCTCCTTGGGGCACCTGGTGGGCCGCTGTGAGATACAGGAAGCTGGACTAGATGGGCCTTGGCCTGATCCAGCAGGGCTCTTCTTATGACTTGCTGGCTCTTTCTGAAGCTGCAGCGGGCGGGCTTTCGCCATTACGCAACGGAACGCAGCGAGCGTGCTGCCGATCACCCAGAAGAACCGCCCAGCGTACCGGTAAGCTGACACCACTGGCCCAATCTGATCCAACTTTCCACTACCAATGCAGCCTCAGGGAAAGGTAAATAACATTCCCTTGCCGTGAAGAGGCCTCCATGACTGCTCCCCCACCACAGGAAGCCGCACACACCCCATTGGCGTAGATGCATCAGTGCTGGAAAGTCGGATAGGATTGGGCCCTTACTCCCCACGACATGATGCAATGCTGAAAATTCCTGGAGGCCCTCTGAAAATCTCCAGGGAGGCTTTCGGAAGCTTCTTGCAGTTGGATGCTGATTTCTGGAGACTGCAGGGCAAACCTGGAAGGCTGGCAAATCTAACACAACACAAACTGCTTTTGGTGGTGAACAAAGCAGAGGAGAACTAAGATCAATGCGTCCTTTTTTAAGCCTTCTTCTGTTTCTTTTTCTCAATCTCTAGGGCCAAGCCACAGGTGAGGTGGAAGCAGCGGTGTCATGCAGCTGGAACGCTGGGCAGGAGGAACGGGTGAGCGGCAGCCCGCCCGTTGCGTACCGCTCCGTTTCGCTGTCTTCCCCGCCCCCGCGGGGCTGCCGCTCACCCGTTCCTCCCGCCCAGCATTCCGGCTGCATGACGCTGCTGGGTGGAAGGTTCATGATACCTGTATTTTTTTTTAACTCAAATGTAACTACCGGGAGTGGGAAAGCTGCCGGTTTCTTTGTGGAGTGGCAGGGATGGGCAGGCGCTAATCCCTTCCTTCCCTGTCCTAAATCCCACCTCTTCACCCCATCCCAGCTGCTGTTACTTTGGTAGGGGAACTGGCCCTTGGGGCTGTTGCTAATTGATGCAGTTTTGGGGTTGGCCTGCGGCTTGCTGCACCTGGGCTTGTCTGGATAGGAACCACTGTCTTCCTTGCATGGCTACGGAGAAAAAGCAGAGGGAAAGGCACGGAAACAAAAGATGACAATACCTGGTAGGCAAATGGCCGTTTCATCTGCAAGGAAATTAGGGAAAATGTCCAATGCGGCTGAAGCAGGAACCAAGTCTTGCACCAGGCTGGTCACAATGCAGTGCAATCCACAACACAGGCTACAGTGCCCTACCGTCAGTCACAGGCTTCAGGAGAAGCCTGGGGTGTGCAAAGCGAGGCAGTTCCCACTGAGGAGAACACGCTGGGCCCAGCTCTCTCTGACCTCAGACGTGGTGTGCAAGAGGCATCAGGAGCCCCCTTCCCTGTGAACACTGCAGCCACAATCCAGCTCTGGTTGAGGTGAGCCACTGAAATCAATGGCTTTAAGCTTGTTAAACGCTCTTAAGAGTGCGATCCTGGAGTTAGGCCGGCACAGTTAGTCCAGCAAAGTTTGGCCAGCACGAGGGACACCATAAAGTATGTCTGGACCCCTCTCGGAGTCAGAGAGGCCAGCTCACAGACATGCGCCATCCTCCCTGATTTCAAGAGTAGTCCAAATGCACTTTATGGTGTCCCTTGTGCCGGCCAAACTTTGCTGGCCTCACTCCAGGTTAGGATTGCACCCTTAGATTGTGCCCTACATTTGCAGGCCAGTAAGAGAAAGGCTTCTCATATGCCTGAAAGATGTAGGCCTGCCCTTTGGCACAGGTTTCCTAGTTACTGAAGAGTTCCTATCCCTTTCCTGAAAACTTTGGATGCAGTCCAGCGAATGCCAGGTACACTTTAGAGCAGTGCTTCCCAAAGTGATGGGTCGTGAGCCACCACCCTGGGAAGCACTGGCCCATGTCCCTTTAAGGGGCAGGGAGAGTGGGAAGGCAGCAGTGTGATCCTCAGGATTGCGTAGCTGCCGCGGAGAGAGGGGGGTTCACACCTACCTGTGGTAGCCCCGGCCTCCAGGTGTGTGGGGAGCTCTGCAGATACCTCTGCAGGGCTCCCCAAGCCTCTGACAGTGAAAAAATTGTGACCAGAAGCTACTTCCGGTTTTTTATTGAGAAACTGGAAGTAGCTTCCGATCAAGGTTTTTTCACTGTCAGAGGCTTGGGGAGCCCTGCGGAGGAATCTGAGGAGCTCCCCGCACCTGCTGGAGGCACATGCAGGTGGGAACACTCTCAGTCCCCAGCACCAGTGCAACCCTGGGGATTGCGTTGCTGCCTTTGCCCTGCCCCTGCAAGGACTTATGTGGCTCCCAATTCACTCGCAGGAGTTTGGAGTCACTGCTTTAGAGCCAAACCATGTGATGTGGGAAGGCAAGGGGGTGCAGCTCTTGCAGGGACGTACCATTTAAGAGTGCAGGTGGGGGGGCATGCATGTTTGAATAATAAGCCCTTTAAGAATTCGGTCCGGCAAAATGGCACTAAGTTTCAGCTCATAAACTCTCAAACATGGAGAACTAAAATACAGAGTTAAGTGCTGAAAATTTAGAGCTGTTTGTAAAAGGAACGTCCACATCCTACTATAACTTTCTGTGCAGCTCTGATTCTGGAACAGTATACAGGCAGACTAGCAGTATACAGACCAGGAGCGTTCCACTATTGTGGGCAGCAAAAGCAAGGCAGAGGCACCTCTCCTTGTGGCTCTCGATGCCATTGGGGGGGGCAGTGGGGGCAGCTTACATGGCGCATTGTGGCACCCTGCAAAACACTGCATCCTGCTCCCCTTTCAGGGCACTACTGATGCCAAGCACATTTTTCTGATAGTTCCTTATTTTGTTTCTTATTCCGATGCAATTTCAAGATCGAGTTTTAGAATTCTCTGGCAAAGTCAGAGGAGAATGGATAAACTCAAATGAAGGTAAGAACTTTGAAACCCCATACTTTCAAGCCTGTTCTCTGTGGTCATCATCATTTCCAATAAGAGCTTGGATTGCATGCTTCTACAGCAATCCTACGGATTTCTGGAATACGCACAGCACCTTGTTAATTCTGTAATCACTCACAATTCTGCCCACCTAACTTTTTTTTTGTTCTCTAAAATTCTTTTTCCCCCTGAATTGTTGCATGTTTAAAATGAGTTGCGCAAAGATTATTTCTTTATTTGATGGAGGGTGCAATCCTAACGAGCAGTTAGGCTGGCACAGTTAGGCCAGCAAAGTTTGGCTGGCACAAAGGACCCCATAAAGTATGTTTGGACCGTTCTCGGAGTCAGAGAGGCCAGCACAACAGACATGCACCATCGTCCCTGACTCTGAGAGTGGTCCAAATGCACTTTATGGTGGCCGTTGTGCCAGCCAAATTTTGCTGGTCTAACTGTGCCAGCCTAACTCCAGGTGAGGATTGCACCCTTAATGTGTTTATACCCACACCTTTCCCCCACATTGAGGGGGAACATATCTAGTTACACATTCCAGGAGTTACTACAATGCATACAATTCCTATGTTAACCTTGAAGCAATTTTTAACAGACAAGAGCAAAATGGTAATTTACAAGCCTAATCATAAAGCTCCAGCACCATCTGCCAGACAATGTAAGCCAGCTTCTGATTATGGATTACAGTGTTATCTACAGATAATCACAAAAAAGCAGTTTAAAACACACTGCTAGTTTATGGAGCAGGCACAGACATACAGACACATACAGGGTCATGGAATATGTTTTCACAGTTGTTACTTACTGTTCAAGCAGTAATTTCCACACTCTGCAATGTGTCAGCATAAAGCAGAAGAACAATCAGGTTTAATTTTATTTTTCAGTAGCAAAGTTTTTTTAAAAAGTCTTTAAAAAAAGTATTGGCGCCAGTTTTAGGTGCAAATGTTTGAGCATTTTCACCATCGTTACATATTGTAAGATATCAGAATAAGAAAACAAATTGCCATTGCTACCTGGAATAGCAAATTCCCACGGCAGGCCTGGGACCATTCGTGGCACGCCAATGTGCCACAGCACAGTAATCAAAAAACGCTGACTTGGGCGATTCAATTGCAAGTTGGAAATTATTAGATTGCCCCCTCTCTCCAACTGCCCCCCCCAAAAAAATATCAAGACGAAATTGGATAATTTAATGAGCCAAGAAATTGGATTACCAGCAGCCCAACCTATAATTCATACTCGATTCATTAAAATATAAATCTGCACTGATTTTGATTAGCCTTATTTTGATGACTGGTCATTTAAGTCTTCTTAGAGTGCAATCCTAACCTGGAGTTAGGCCGGCACAGTTAGGCCAGCAAAGTTTGGCTGGCACAAGGGACATGGTAAAATGCGTTTGGAACACTCTTGGAGTCAGAGAGGATGGCACATGTCTGTGTGCTGGCCTCTCTGACTCCGAAAGTGGTTCAAACAGACTTTACGGTGTCCCTCGTGCTGGCCAAACTTTACTGGTCTAAGTGTGCTGGCCTAACTCCAGGATACTTCCTGCCTGTTCTTTATCCTCTCACTGAAGAAACCTGTTTGCCATGTAAAAGGTGATGCTGCCTCCAGAGTTAAGTCTTTTGTCTTTTTAGAAAAAGAGGAAACATATACAGTGGAAGAATGCTGCCACCTAGTGGAATAAATCTGCATGCAGTTCAGCCACCGTGAGTGTTGACGGAGGAGAAAGCCACCCTGTACATCCGCTCTCAGCTCTCAGCTGAGTTCCTCTCAGCTCTCCTGATTAGAGAGGAACAAAACCCGTTTGCTTTGTCAAGAATTCTTTGGTGGTCTCTGATGTGTGACTGAGCAAGGATTTGTACTTGTGGTCAAATTGCAAGGGAGCCGTGGTGTGGGAGAGGATTATGGGTCACACTGCAGCTCTTGTACTTTAACACAAATGAGGATAGCGTTACAGGGCCTGTAAATCCCCTGTAGGGATGTAAATCCCCTTAAGGACATGAGCTAAGTCACACTAAATGAGACAACATGGTGCTTCCTTCTCCCACGCCAATGCGAAGCTTTTTCATGCGCGCCGAGGAAGCTTTATGCTCCAAGGTACCATGAACAAGCACATTGCTAGCATTTATGGAAGCCAAAACATCATAAAAATATATAATTAGATTAAGAGTGCAATCCTAACCTGTTAGGCAGGCAAAACGCAAGTTAAGCCAGTGAGGTTTGGCTGGCACAAGGGACACGGTAAAGTATTTTTGGACCACTCTTGGAGTCAGAGAGGCCAACACACAGACATGCGCCATCCTGCCTGTCTCCAAGATTGGTCCACACATGCTTTACGGTGTCCCTTGTGCTGGCCAAACTTCGCTGACTTAGCTTATGCCGGCCTAACTCCTGGTTAGGACTGCGCTCTAAATGTCTTATTTGTAGTCATCTGGTTGAAAATGATCACAGATCAAATCTTTTTTTAAAAAATTCCAAAACTCTGTTTTTGGGTGTGCAAGATCCTGAAATGAACCACATTATTCTAAATTCTGTGAAAAATTCAAGTTGGATCGAACCCTCCCTGCCCCGTGAAAAAAACGGTGGATGTCCTGGGTTTTAGATTGGTGTCTGAGAATTGCCAGCTGCAGTTTCCTCTTCCTTGAGCCCATTCACATCATACAAACAGATGAGGCAGATCAATCCATGTCAAGTTTGGCGCATACCTGCGGTATGGGTGTGACAGATCTGCCCTGCCATAGTTCTTTGAAAAGTGCAGCCACTGTTGCTGTGGTAGCTGTGATCCTGCAAGCACTTACAACTTACCAGCTCCAGCTATTCAGAGCTAGTAGGTGTAAGTGTTTGCATGATCACCGAGATGGTGGCACTTTTCAAAGAACTCAGGTAAGGTCTTTCTGCCTCACCTGCCACACCCGCACATCACATCACAATGAAGATGTATGATCGCTTCTCTTCTACAGCCACTACAGGTATCTAGTGAGGTATAACTGCCAATAATATAGGCTAGATGCGTAGGGTACAAGCCTAGCTATGTTGCATTCCTTGACTACTACTGTTTTCGGTACATTTCTAAATGGCTTTGTTTATATACGGTTAAGGCTGCAATTCTATACACACTTTCCTGGGAGTAAGCCCCACTGTACACAATGGGACTTACTTCTGAGTAGACATGCATAGGATTGCATTTCAAGTTGCCTTGTGGAACCTGAAGGATGGAAAGGTAGCATATAAATATTCTAAAACAAAGACATAAATGTAACTAGTAAGGATAACTTGGAGAGAAGTACCCATGGAGCAGTATTTGCAAAGTGAGGGGGGTTGTTTATGGGGTTAGTCCTAGTAAACTATCAGGGAAGCAGTTACCATTGTACCACATGCTACCATTGTTTATGAGTCTTCAGAAGGTTCCCAGCCCTGCCTTAAAGGAGCAGGAGATTGGCAACCACTGCTCTATGGATTTTAGAGCAGTGGTTCCAAATCTCCTGCTCCTTTAAGGCAGGGCTGGGAACCTTCTGAGGACCCACAGATAAAGGCACCATCACTTCAAGGTTCTTCAGGCTGCTGCTCCAGCCACCAACAATGAAAGGAAGATGAGAAGCCCTGTTAAAACCCGCCTCCCCGCTCCCTGTCATTGGTGGAAGGATAACTCTGAAGTGATGGGCGCCGTCACTTATGGGGCTTTGCCATTCTCTCCCCCCCCTTAAGGGAGGAATATTTTTAAAATGTAAAACTTGGGTGTTGTGACCTACAGGCTGGGCCCACTGTTTTAGAGGCTTATGAAATTATGGCCAGTATGAAGAGGGGGAAATGTTCCTTAGGGCCCAATCCTAGCCAACTCTCCCGTGCTGATGCAGCCGTCACGATGGGGTGCATGCTGCATCCTGTGGAGGGGAGGCAGCTGCGGAGGCTTCCTCAAGGTAAGGGAACACGTGTTCACTTACCACTGGGTTGCATCGCTGCTGCATCAGCGCTGGAAAGTGGGATAGGATTGGGCCCTTAGGATCTCCTAAACCTTGAATTTGTGGTCAGCCACTGATCCCAGGGGGAGGTGGATTAAGAATTGACAAAAAGTGGCTTCACGAAAAAGTATTAATTCTCATGATGAGTCAATGCCCCCCTCTTTTTTACCACCCTGTTCACAGACAGAATACAGGAGGGGTATTTGGCAGACTTTTTGGAGGGGGGGGGACTAGGGTGCCAAATCCCAGGTTCACCCCAGGCAGGGTTGCTGGTTTCAATACCTTGCAATGGAGGCAATGACTTCACCAATCATAGCTCAGAACATGGTTGTGGGGATGTGGGGAGGCTGGCAGCTGCTGATCAGGAGGAACACGATTGCGGCTTTTGCAAAAAGTGGTTGCAGTAGGCAAGAAATACAATTAAGGCAGGACAATTATTTCAATCAGTGGCTTTCCTACAAGGGGGGGAGCCATGTTTTGTAGGAGCCTGAGCTCCCATGTAACGCAGTCCCTCCCCCCACCTCCAGAGCCACATAGTGTTTCCCCCTCCCATATAGGAATGTCACTGATTTCAATTGCCCTTTACTCCTCTTGCAATCTCTTGAGAACTTTTGGTTCCGTCATTTGATTAATGATAGTGCAATCCTAACCTGGAGTTAGGCCGGCACAGTTAGGCCAGCAAAGTTTGGCTGGCACAAGGGACACCGCAAAGTACGTTTGGACCACTCTCAGAGTCAGGGAGGATAGTGCATGCCTGTGTGCTGGCCTCTCTGACTGTGGGAGTGGTCCAATCATACTTTACAGTGGCCCTTGTGCCAGCCAAACTTTGCTGGCCTAACTGTGCCGGCCTAACTCCAGGTTAGGATTGCGCCCTCAATTTACTCCCTATCGCAAGAAGAATCACAAGATGTGAGGCGAAGTAGACATAGCCCTAAGACCAAATGATTACAATTATTCAATACACTTATACAATAATTTATCACCTTACAGTGACATTCTCCTGTAAAGGAAATTTATTTTCTCAGCAAAACTACTGTAGACACACAGAGATTCTACAAGTCAAGCACAGAATGAAGTTTTCCTTACCCTTTTGGCAGTGCTGCCCGTCAAAACCCAAGGGGCAATCGCATTCGTAGCCATCTTTCTTGGGCACACAGGTGCCCCCATTGGCACAGGGGACATCCACACAGGGATGGGCTGTGTTCTCGAGGTTGACTCCAGATGTGAAATCCTGCTTCACGTCAATCATCCGGTCATTCAGAACAATCTTTGTTGAAGAGACAAGGTGAACGCTTCAACAGTTTCTGATTTCAAGACTTTGTTTTATTAGTCCGTTTCTAAGATTTAACTGTGCAAGGCGTGGGGACAGAGTGCCATCGAAAAGCAGAGAAGGAAAACAGTGTTTGGGGAGGTCACTTTAACATCTGTTTACTTGCATCCAGACTGTTCCCCAGAACATCCTTCCAGTGGTTTTTGTTGTTTGCCCTCAAGGGAAAGGACAAGCAACACCGACCAGCACTTTTGAGAGCACAATCCTAAAGTGCACTGGATTGGCGAGGCTGGTGGACCTGCAGCAAATCCAGCACACCTTAGATGCTCTGGGGAGCCTCCCTGGGGCAGGGGCATGTTCTTCCCCTTGCCCCAGGGGAGGCTCTTGTTGCCCCATGGGGTTCATTGGATCTGTGCCTACTATGTAGCAGGTGCAGAACAGAGGGGGCCACGTGGCCTGAATCGGGACCACGCGGACTCCCGACAGGGCCTTAGATGCAGCCTAATGACCACATCCCACCCCCAACTCCCCCCCGGGCCAGCACGCCCACTGGCCCTCCCACCCCCACCCAGTTCCTCACACCCGCCCTCCCTCCCTCTCTCCTCCCAGAACCTCCCTTGCGCCAGTTCTCCGTCAGCACTCTCGACTATGCTGTTTTAAAGGTCATAACCAGGACTTTGAATTGGGCCCCAAAACATACTGCTAACTGATGGCAAAGAATTGACCTAATGTGGTGCGACCAGTGGTGTCATCTAGTCTTGCGGAGATGGAACGCTGGGCGGGACTTACGTTTGATTGGCTGACTGCCCGTTCGCTTCCGCCGTCCTTCCTGCTCGCCCAGGCACCCAGCGCGCCCCCCAACCCCCCCACGTCCATCACAGAGCTGGGCGAGCAGCGGTAGGGCACGGCGACCGAGGGCAGCCCGCGTGGCGGGGGGGAAGGCGACGGAACCGCATGGACCGGGCTGCCAATCAAACGTACGTCCTGCCCAGCGTTTGGTCTCCGCGAAAGTATATGACACCACTGGGTGCGACCAATAGGCCACGTTCGGATCATGTTACACTTTGGCCCAACCTCTAGTATTTCAGACAGCTACTGCAGTCTCGCACATTCTGCATACAAGTTACCAACCAGCAAAACAAAAAAAACAAAAAAAAAAAACCAACCAGCTTACCTGCTTGGCACTCTAGTGGCCTTAAAGAAAAAATACCAGCTCTCTTACAAATTTCAAAAGCTTCCAGATGACCAAGCGAGTGTCTATTTGCACGCTAGAGGGAGTGTTTTTAGAAGCTGAGTTTGGACTGGCCAGCTCAGAATTGGTTATGGGCAAGCATTCAGTTCTCCATCTGTAAAATTAAAGCCGGCTTCCACAGTTTGCTTCTGGAGCCTTTTGAAAGCAAAGGTAAACCTAATAAACCTATAAAGGTGAAGAATTACGGCCATGGACTTTTTTGGGTGTTACCTGAATCCTATTGAAATGAGTCGGGTGATACATTTCAACATCAAAAACAAACAGTCCATATGAGCAATATTGAAAGTGAATTGGAGAAGTGCCTATGGAAACCACAGAACAGTGTTTCTCAAACTGTGGGTTGGGACCCACTTGGCAGGTCATGACCCGATTTCTGGTGGGTCCCACAGAGGCTCCATTGAAAACAGGGGTGACGGAAAGATCAGATAACTAATACTTTCAAGCCCGGAAAGTATTCAAAAATCAGATAGCTGTTAACCGCTCTGTAAACAGAGCAGTTTGCAAGCTCCTGAGGTTTCCATGCTCCTGTAAATATAGAGAGAGAAATGCTTGAGCATCTTTTTTTTCTGGTGTTTTTCCCCGCAAGTCAATGACAGGTAGTGGGGACCGGCGAAGGATGGGTCACATAACTATGGGTGCAAACCAAAAGGCCACTTAGGCTGGCAAATGTCCCCTGAGGCAGCCCAGGAGTGTCGCAAACATGCCATAAGAAGGCGCCTCTGTGAGGTGGAGGGGACAGTGCAGCAGTGGCATCGGCCCACAGATGCCAAATCCAGCCCCCTGCGCCAGGCCAGTAAGTGTGGCCAGTGCTGGCCGAGTTTGGATGGAGCGGGGGTTGGGGGGGCGGATGGGAGGGAGGTGTTTCGGGTTAGAGGGAGGTTGGAGAGAGGGGGGCTGCGGGCAGGCCGGCCTAGGGAGGGGGTTGGGTCCGGCCTAGGCAACCTAGGCCGTATCCTAACCCTCATCCCCAGCCTGGTCAGCCCCACACGGGCTGCTCGGACTTGGGCCAATGGCGGAGACTGAATAGCCCCACAGGGTGGCTGGAGCATTATCCGGGATAAGGGGAAAAGATCCCCTCACCCAGAGGTGAACTCCACCTGCCTCCTGCGCCGGATACAGTGCAGGTCACCCAACCTGCCTGTTCCAGCCCAGTATAGGACTGGGCTGGAAGCCCCTCAAACCTTGAAGCTATTCATTAGGGCTGTCTCATTACAAGAAATAGATTGTTGTTGTTGTTGTTGTTTACAAATAAGCTAACACATTATTTCTTTCTAAATCACTTTTTTTAAAAAAATTAAAGCTAGGTGGGTCCCGATACAGTGTCATTCTAAAAAGTGGGTCCCAGTGCTAAAATGTTTGGAAGCCACTCAGCGGTGGCATCCGGGCGGAACGGGCCGGTACGGCGTTCCGCTTGTTTCGCGGATGGGCCCGGGCCACGCCGCCTCTCCTGCGGTCGGGCGAGCTGTTCCTGGGCCCTCCCGCCCTCCCGTGCATCCGAATCGCTCTGAAACGGAGCGATTCCAGGCGCAGGGAGGTGCAGGGAGGCGTGGCTGCCCTCCGCCATAGGGGCGGAGGGCTGCCAATCATCTGGGCGTTCCGGTTCCTGGCGTGCCCGGATGACATCATTGAAGCCACTGCCATGGACTATTTGAGGCCTCTTCATGTATTTCCATCGCTGGGGCTGAGCTGCTCTCAGGCCTGGGGACTCCCTGGATGGAAAATAACTGGCAGTCCCATCTATGGAGATTGGAACTGCTCGCAGGAAGGGCAGGCGGCAAATGTAGCCCACAGCCAATCACAAATGTGTTGTTTCAAAACTGACAGGGCCTACCTTTTGAATACTCCCAGAGAAGGGCTTCAGGACCCCCGAGTTCTTCTTGACGTCATCATAGCTTGGCACTCCACCGATAAATATTTCAGGGTTGCATTTAATCTGTGTGAAAGCGCCCTGTCAGGGGAAAAATAAAATTCAGAATCAGAGGCGGATCTACAGAGTGGGCAAAGCTCTAAGTGTTGCAAGAAGCCTTACCCTGTCATGTAAATCCCTCCTCTCCCTTGCTGCTGTAGCCAGTAAGCAACGCCAAGATGTTGCTTTTCCCTGTGAGAACTGGCTAAAACGGTGCAGGAGAGGAGTGATTTCCACTGCAAGGTAAGGCTTCTTGCAAAACTTAGAGCTTTGCCCTCCCTTAGATCTGCCTCTGCTCAGAACTTAGAGCTGGGCAATGCCTGCAGGGGCGATGGGCAAAATGTGACTGCCTAGAGCAGTGGTATTTAAACTGTGGGTCGGGACCCACTTGGTGGGATGTGACCTGATGTCAGGTGGGTTGTGGAAAGGTGGGAACAGCCATCTTGGAAACTACAGACCTTACTCCTGTTATATTCCTTTTGTGAGTGTTAACAGTTTGAATTTTCAAGTGAGAGTTGTTTTTTATTTTGTTTTTAGTTCAGTGCTTTTACATCATATTTTGTCCTCATCTTGCTTTCTGTCAGGGATATTTCATGGTTGTGCTAGTGCTGCAGTCCAAGAATATGAATTTGCCTTTCAGGAGTGTCATTTTATTATGTTGCAATGACAACATTTCCTGCTTGCTGATGTCACTTCCTGCCATAACATCGCTTCCAGGTTAATGACATCACTTCCGGTGGGTCCCAACACAAGTGACATTCTGAAAAGTGGGTCCCAGTCTAAAATGTTTGAATACCACTGGCCTAGAGCGTCACACAATCTAGACTGGGTGCCAGGAGCAGGTGCGGCAGAACGGTAAGCACCATTCACACGGTGGAGGGCTTTATTGGTGCACTGTGGTCTCCACTTTGGAGACTGCTGCCTTAGAGCAACTTTAGCTTGCCATGTGTTACATTAGCAAACCATCTTTCCAAGGATATAAAGCAGCACAGCATGTTCTCTAGCGGCTACTTTCTGGCATTTCTTTTGCATCTTTTGAGATTGTGAACCTTTTGGGAACAGGGAACCGTTTATTTATTTTGTTCTGTAAATCACTTTGTGAACTGCTTGATGTTGAAAAGCGGTACATAAATATTCTTAATAACAAAAAAAAAAAATTTCCAGTGGGAAAATGTTTCCATGTCAGTGGTGGGTAAATCGAGGACAGACCCAACAGAAACGTTACCTTGAGAGGGGGTGACGGTGTGTTAAGTATTGTAGGCCCCACAACATGCCATATAAGAGCCCCCCACTCGCCATCAGAGGCGTTCTGGGCAGCGTCGGAAACTGCTATGGTGAATGGTAAGGGTTGCTCACATGGCATGTTGTAGTGCCTGCAGTACTGACTGTAGCACCTCCCCTGTAGCTTTGCTACTGTGAGGAATGATGTTTGGATGTCCCAGAAAAAATAATAAGTAACCACTGTGAATGATCCATCACAAAGCTTATCTAGCTGAAGCCCAAAGTGTAGGTGTGCTAGTGCTAACTAATATGGACCAAATTTCCTCCTGAGCCTTAGGCTTAATACATTTAGGGTGCAATCCTAACTTGGAGTTAGGCCAGCAAAGTTTGGCCTGCACAAGGGACCTCATAAAGTATGTTTGGACCACTCTTGGAGTCAGAGAGACCAGCACACAGATGTGCACCACCCTCCCTGACACAGAGAGTGGTTTTTATGGTGGCCCTGGTGCCGGCCAAACTTTGCCAGCCTAACTCCAGATTAGGATTGTGCTCTTATTAATGCAACTCAAAACGGCCTTGGCCTTATTGTGCTGCAGCGCTGTGGAATTGTGTAAAATAGCTGTTGAACCAATTGCCTTGTTTTTGGATCACAAACCAGGATATACCCAGAATTAATCGTCCAAAAATTAAATGGCCTCAGTGCTTAAAATCAAGTGGCTCTGCATGAATGTGTGAATACCGAAATCAAACCTTTTGTTACCTCTGCCATTCCTTCTACTGGGTTCTGCTGATCAACCTGCAAGATGCCATTTTTTGCAGTGCGAGACACTTTGAGCTCATGCCACTGGTTTAGGTTGACGGGTTCTTCACTCCTGTTTAAGAAGGCAAAGGAGCAAATATATCATCAGCGCCAAGGTTTCAGTACCTCCCCTTGTTTGACAGAGCAAACAGTTTAGTCCAATAGTGTCAGCCTACCGGTACGCTGGGCGTGTCTTCCGGGTGAGCGGCAGCGCGATCGTTGCGTTCTGTTGCGTAACGGCGAAAGCCCGCCCGCTGCAG
>JAJKFI010000101.1:4369481-4380529 GCA_029204185.1 Lerista edwardsae | reverse complement strand
CCCGCCCGCTGCAGCGGGCGGGCTTTCGCCGTTACGCAACAGAACGCAACGATCGCGCTGCCGCTCACCCGGAAGACACGCCCAGCGTACCGGTAGGCTGACACTACTGGTTTAGCCTGAAATGAACAACAGGGTCATAGTATGACAGTGAACAAACCAGCAGGAACATTTTCCAAAATACCCCGTTCTCTGAAAAAAGGCTTTCAGGTCTGAAATTTGTGATCTTCCAGAAAATACCAGAAACTTCAGCAGTCTGGGATTTACGGTATCACTATCTAGCAGTTCCATAGTTATGAAGCACATGTTGGTAGGCATGACTGAGGCACTGCAGAAAGATATTAAGATTAGACGTTTGTCTTTTGCTTACTGTTCCTGAAGATAATTTTCCCAAAAATGTGGACAAATCTTATACCTTACTTTGATTACACCTTGGTAGCACATTGATGGACAAATGTAATTGCTTGATGCACTGAATGCCGCCTATGGACTGCCTTAGAACAAGCTTCCATCTCAGGCTTATGTTCCACTATCATCCAGTAAACTAGAAATATACATATTTTTTCCCCTAAATTAAAGCCGAGACCCTGAGAACCCAATCCTAAACAGGATTGGGCTGTGGCGCGAAGGGGATTATGACAGTGGAATAAACGTCCGCCATTGCAAAATGGCTTCCAACAGAGCGCAGAGCAGTCAGTGTCAGCACTGCTGCAACTAGTAGCGGAACTGCAACTCTGCCGAGGATCCTGCTGACTTACCAGATCCGGTAAGGTAGCGGGGGGGGTGTTAGTAGGGAAGGGCAAAACAGGGCAGGGGAGGGCATGGACATGATGGAGGTAAGAGGGGGGAGGTACTGGCACATGTAACCTGCACTAGTATGCTATCCCCCTCCTCACCTCCCAACAGGACCCTTTTCTTTCCTTAGACTTGTGCCAGCTGGAGCTCAGGAGCAGGTCCATTAGCAAGTGGAAGGCAAGTGGAAGGGAAAATACTTCCTTCACCTTCTCTTGGCAGGATGCAAGCCTGTCTGCATGGCTGCATGGGGGCGGGGGAGCAAGGAAGGGGAGGATAGACTTGGGCTGTTGGATATTTAACATGTAGAAGTCTGGACGATGGACTGCAAATCTAATGGCACATTTTTCCCCATAGCCTTCTGTTCTTACAGAGACTTGTACCTTCCGTGCAACTTACAGCACAATCCTAAACCTGGGCTGGTAGAGCTAGTTCCATATGCCCTGTGCTGTATCCAGTGCCAGTTAGGAGGTCACATTGAGGTAAGGGGGTATTTTTTTTCCCTTTACCCCATGTAACACTCTAGTATGGGGCTCCTCAGATCCGCACCAGCTCTTTAGCTGGATCAAATCAAAGAAGTCCGATGTATCGCTGGGCTCGCCAGGAGGTTGGGGTTAGGATACAGCGTGCACAGTGATGTCATTCAGGGGTAACGGACCAGAATGGGCGTTCCGGATCCTAACGGGCTCCGTGGCTGCTTCCGGATTATTATTATTTTGAACATTTTAATTTGAACTCAAAAGTGAGTTCCTGTTCCTAAATCATTTGAATGACACCACTGAGCGTGCACTACCATTGCCAATCCCACCTCCTCTCGGGCTCGATGTCCATTCTGCCCTCCTCCCACCCAAAAACGCCCCCTTTGCACTTCCAAACTGCCCGCCCACCCCTCTCTTGCACTCCCCATGCTGCCCATCAAATCGGATCGGATCCAGCCTGTGCAGAGTCAGGGTCCAGCTCGGCCCAGCCAGCTTGGCACGTTGGTGACACTTGGAGCCAGTGCAGAGAGGCTGTTATGATGGGGGGGGTTATAACTGCCCTCCCCTTGGGTAGCTGCCGCTGCCACCAGCCCAGGCTTTAACACAACAAAAAGGAGCTCCTGGGCAAAACCCCTCTCAAAAGAAAACCAAATAGAAGAAATAAAAAACCCAATTTTATTAACATACATTAAAAGTCACAAATAAAATTACAGAGCCCCTATATTGTAAAATCCAAATAGTAAAGTACAAGCTAGCAGGCTCTCACCCACAAGACTCCTCCCTAGTAAAACCAGCAGCGTCATGCAGCCAGAATGCTGGGCGGGAGGAACGGGTGAGCGGCAGCCCGCCCGTTGCGTTCCGGTCTGTTTCGCCATCTTCCCCGCCCCCACGGGGGCAGGGAAGACGGTGAAACGGACCGCTCACCCGTTCCTCCCGCTGCTCACCACGCTCCTCCCGCCCGCGGGGGCAGGGAAGACGGTGAAACGGACCGGAACGCAACGGGCGGGCTGCCACTCACCCGTTCCTCCCGCCCAGCGTTCCAGCTGCATGACGCCGCTGAGTAAAACCCTCTGCTTATATACTAGCTGAGAGGAACTCAGAAGGACAAACAAAAACACCTACAGAGTTTTACTGCTGGCTGGCTGACTGACTATGACCAGCTATCACTGCTTTCCTTATACTCACAGGGCACAATGAGGTTAACCTTCCCTGAGAGCAGCAAAAGGGTTTTGTTCCCTGAGGCTTTTAATTTTCTCCCAATGACACTAATCACCCTCACCTGAGCCATTTACACCTGACTAGTTCTCTTCCAACCACTGATACACAACAAAGTCCACATGAAACCACAGTTTCATGACAGAAGCCTACGCAGCTCAAGCTACACTCTGGATTGGGCTCTTGGTTTAAAATAAGCCAAAAGCACCATACATCACCTCCACGTAGGTTCCTTATGCTTGTGGTCAAGAGTAGTGGTTGTGCAAAGAGTTTTGCTAGCAGCTGGGCGGCCAAAGTTCTTCGGGTAAAGGTCAGTTGGATTGCAGCGCATCTGACCCATACCATGCCCAGCTGAGATTTGGGAAAGGTGGAGGCAGCGAAGGAAAGGACTCAAAAGAGTCTCTAAGGGGAACCGTGGAAGTGGATCGCTCGTGCCATATGTATTGCAGAACCTATTACAGTTAAAACTGCATCCATCCTTTTGTACATTAGGGACTCTCTGGGGATGCCCAATCACAACTCCATCCTCATTATGAAAAGACATCCATAATTTGCAATGGCGGAGTCGGGCATCCCACAGGAAGCATCTGAAAAGTTCTAAGGTAATCTTGATAAATTGTCACTAATCTGAGAACAGAGAAACAGCCTAGACAGATGTAAACTGAATTCCCGCCAGACATATAACACTCAGTGAAGTCTTATAAAGAAACTGAAATGTCATATCAGTTTTAACAATGCATAAATTTAAAGTTCAAATACGCGTTGTATTTTACCCCTGGCTACCAATGAGCTCGAACGTTTCTGGAGTATATCTCATCAGAAGTGTTAGAAAAACATTATGCTAAACAATGCCTTTGCCATCATTTCCTTTTTAATTATCTGCCAATGTCATCCATTCCTCCTCCTCATGGTCCTTGCTTAATAACAATTAGGATTTAATTATCTTGGACAAATCAATACATAATAGGGTAATAATCACCTCTGATCAATATGTAATCAAGCAACCAGACAGGGCCGACTACTTAATAAGGAACAATATGAACATTATGTCCGCTTTCCTGTGCAGGTGTTTGTCATAAAAGGCATCCTGTGCTTTCAACAAGTAGCATTATAATTTGTTCTTGTTGTTCAGTTGTTCAGTTGTGTCCAACTCTTCATGACCCTATATGGACCACAACACCCCAGGCCTCTCTGTCTTCCACTAGCTTCCGCAGTTCGCCCAAATTGGTTTGAAATTCTGGAGGTAGTTTTGCAAAATTAATACCATGTTTAAAACTCCTGCTCTTAAGCTATTTTAGGCAGTATAAAGGCACATGCATATACTTTAAAGGTAAAGGTTTTCCCCACGACCGAATGGTCTAGTCGTAACTGACTGTAGGGGGCAGTGCTCATCTCCGTTTCAAAGCCTGTAGAGCCGGTGTTTTGTCCGAGGACAAGCTTCTGTGGTCATGTGACCGGCATGACTCTACGCCATAGCGCATGGAACGCTGTTACCTTTCCACCGAAGTGGTCCCTATTTATCTATTTGCATTTAGGTGCTTTTGAACTGCTAGGTTGGCAGGAGCTGGGACAAGCCACAGGAGCTCACTCCGTCACACAGTCTTGAACTCCCAACCTTCCGGTCGGAAAGCCCAGCAGCAGCAGATTAACCCGCTGTGCCATCACGTCCCTTATACTTTAGGACAGTGTTGTTCAAACCATGGGTCGTGACCCACTTGGTGGGTCGTGACCTGATGTCAGGTGGTCGCAAAAAGCTGGGAGCTGCCATCTTGGAAATTGCAGGCATTACTCTTGTTATATTCCTTTTGTTCACAGTTTGAATTTTCAAGTGAGGGTATTTTTTTAAAAAAATTGTTTTTAGTTCAGTGCTTTTGTCCTAATCTTGCTTTCTGTCATGGCTATACAATTGCTGCAGTCCAAGAATGCCAATTTACATTTCAGGAGTGTCATTCTATTATGTTACAATGACAGCACTTCCTGCTTGATGACGCCACTTCCTGCCACAACATCACTTCCAGTTTAATGACCACTTCCGATGGGTGCCATTCTAAGAAGTGCCCTTCTAAAAAGTTTGAATACCACTGCTTTAGGAATCACCTTCTGTGAAATATAGCGTCATGATCTTCCAACAATTAATTCTAGTCTTGTAAACCAGAATTAAAAGAAGTCTAATCAATCAGTTCCAGTAGGAATGCCACCAAATCACTCTTCACATTCCTTTGCATGAAACATAACCACATTGCAGTAAATCCACAGACAGTTGCACACCAGCCAGGTTGGGTATCCCCTCAGTTATGCAATAATGGTATAGGACTGGTGTCTGCTTCTGTTCTAGTTCATCCTATACAATACTCTTCCTGCTTTAGTTATCCCCATTTGAGGTCTACAGACACAGTTTAAGAAAGCTTCTATGAATTGAACATAGAGCCTCCATGCAGTTAAAAGCACCTTGCACCCATGCCTGATGCTGTAACTGGGTACCAAAATGTGACAAACAAACCATCGGGAGATGTGTTTAATCTAGCAACACTGCAATGAAATGAAATTACATCAAGCATTCAGTGAAGAAGAAAAATGTCCTTCATAGTCAATAAGCAAAGGAGTGATGTTGGTTGTCATCATCATAATGAACACCCCAATAATGGCATAATAAATTACTTCAAGGAGTCTTTAAGAACATAAGAACATAAGAAGAGCCCTGCTGGATCAGGCCAAATGCCCATCTAATCCAGCTTCCTGTATCTCACAGCAGCCCCACCAGGTGCCCCAGGGAGGCATGAGGCAACAAGATGCTTGCATCCTGTTGCCACTCCCTTGCACCCAGTACTCTGAAGTAGCCTACTACTAATGTAAGGAGGTTACAACCCATCATTGCCAAAGCCCACGATGGACTTTTCTTCCAGAAATCCGTCCAATCCCCTCTTAAAGGCATCTAGACCAGATGCCATCACCACCTCCTGTGGCAAAGAGTTCCACAGATTAACTACCCGCTGGGTAAAAAAGTACTTCCTTTTATCTGTTTTAACTCTCCCAACCCTCAGTTTTAGCGGATTCCCCCTGGTTCTGGTGTTTTGAGAGAGGGAAAAGAACATCCCTCTATCGACTCTATCCCTTCCGTGCATAATTTTGTATGTCTCTTTTGAGGTGCGGCGACCAGAACTGTACACAATATTCCAGGTGCACACAATACTGTACACAATATTCCTGTGACTTTAAGAGGTCACAGGGCTCTTTGTAGCTTTTCCAACAAATTACTATGGCTAATCCTTAAATGTCTGAAACAATAATGTGTTCCTTCTAATGAAATTTCCGTTTAATGTGCTCAAAATACAATTTTGTTTAATGCTACAGGTAGATGATCCCTTATCTGGACATCGGAAATCTAGACATCTTTTTCCAAAACTTTCTTTACACTTCCTATAGAAAGAAGGTCTTGTGCTCATCCCCACATATGCTGTACGTTCGATTCTCTGCTCTGTGTGCCACTGTAGAAAGGTGTCAGAGAGGCCAAACGGGTAACAGTGAAAAGAGCAAGAGGAAGCATTTCTCCTTTTATTTATGCAAGTTACAAAATCCAGAAAAATCCAAAATCCAGACATCTTCCCATCCAAAGCAGTTTGGATAAGGGACAATCAATCTGTATAGATAAATACATGGCGTTTACCTGATTATAGCTATTCCTGAACCGCAGTCAAATCTGAACTCCACATAGCTGTCCACCATGCTAATGGACAGGAAGTCTTTGCTGCCTGTGTCATAGCTGTATAAAAGGACACCGTTCTTGGAATCTGGACGAAATATAATCTCAAACTCCATGAAGGAAAGGTAGTTCTGTGGCTCCAGTGGCCAAGGTGTCGTAGCAAACGATTTCAAGGTCTCATTGAATTGAGGTATGGTGAGGATGAAACCTGAAAGATCCAGACAAACACGGATGTCACTTCAAGCCCAAATCAATAATGCAAGGCGAAAAGCACAAAACAAGCAGGTTTGGCAAGTGATATTGGCATTGGCAGTGCCCAGGTACAGGTAAGAGCAAAATTACAAGCAGGCTAAACTAAAAGCAAACTACACAATGTTCTCTGTCTGGAACTACTCCAAGGTCAGGTTGGTGCCATTCATAACAGATAGGGAAAGTATTACAAATGTATGTTTGTAAAATCCTTTCAAGGTGAGATGGATAGTTTACATTACATGAAAATGCACCTAAAAATCACTGTCTTTACCTGGAGATAATAAAAATAACGGTCACCCTGACTGTGCACGTTATGGCTGCAATCCTAACCTGGAGTTAGGTCGGCACCATTAAGCCAGCAACGTTTGGCTGGCACAAGGGCCACCAGAGGATTTGGACCAGTCTCGGAGTCAGGGAGGATGGCACACGTCTCTGTGCTGGCCTCTCTCACTCTGAGAGTGGTCCAAACATACTTTACAGTATCCCTTGTACCAGCCAAACTTTGCTGGCCTAACTCCAGGTTAGGATTGTGTTCTATGTAGGGTTATTGTCAAAGTAGGGATGTTTTTGTAGGAATATCAGAAGTGGTAACACAAAGGGGTAGCAAAACAGCACTTCAGAAAGTAGGAATAAAATGGGGAAACATTACGAGGTGCTAGCATGCCGCAGTGAATGGACTGAGTTCTATATGTCAGTGGTTCTCCAATGTTTTAGCACCAGGACCCCCTTTGTAGTCCAGCCTCCAAACTTGAGATTACTGCAGCAACTAAAGCCTCCCCAGCGAGACCAGCACTTATCATTCTGCCAGGGAGTGTTGTAACAGGCTTGAATACAGCCCCCAAGTGTTGCCGTGGCCAGCTGCACCTGCCCAGGACGCCAGTTGCACAAGCTGCCGGGGCAACAGAACACGGAAGTGTGCAGCTCATTCACAATGAGATATAGGTAGTGAAGGAGCACTTACACAGCTGATGCTTGATTGACCTGCTAATTAAAGAAGACAGACTTATCCTAGAGCATAACCATGCAACCAATTACATGCCAAATGTAATTGGAGATAGCAGTAAGACGCCCTCTCACCTTCTTCACAGTGGCGCCCTTTAAATCCAAGTGGGCAAAGGCAGATGTATCGGTCTGCTTTGCTTGCCGTGCAGGTCCCGCCATTAATACAGGAAGCCTCATCACAAATTCCACTACTGCATTCACCTAAGAGGAGAACGACAACAAGATGAACGCAGCTTTGTCTTTCAAGTTACCCAAGGGATGGGCTAATTGAGCTCCTTGCTTTCAACTACCTACACAAGCATCACATCTGCCACTGAAATGCAGCTCTTTTCCAGCGACATGTAAATTAAAGCATCAGCTATAGTGATTGAAGCCTTCAGGCTTCAAACAGGTTTCGCAAAATGGCAGCCATGAGGACTAGTCACATCAAATTTCCGTGGGTGATCACTTGCCACACTGACTGGTGCTTTCCCCCATTCTTGTTTCCAGGGAACAGGATGTTCAGATCTCCAAATGCCACCAGGCTGTTTAGATTACGCGGCCCATATTTCTGCGGAACCTCAATTATCTTAAGTGCTGCTTTGTTTGAGAGGAGCTATAGTAGGAACTGGAGGTATTAAGCAAGAGCGCCTAAGATTAGCTGCTACACAGTTCACTGTTGAGTGCTCCATCTGCGTGGCAGGTAATCCATACAGGCAACATACGGCCTTCGATAATCAACACCTCCATCATCTTGCCATAAAACAGGAAGTTGGCCAGAGGTAACGGTAGAGAAACTGTCAAAGACTGACAGATCCGAATGCCTCAAAGATACTTCAGCAGAGCATTTAAATATTTCAGGACACGTCGTTTTGTGAAATGAGCATTTCAGGCAATTCTTTTAAAAATTGTACCAGTAACTTACATTATCTCTCCCCCCACAGTACAGTAACAAAAAGCAGAGCTGAGTTAAAGGAGACGCAGCTCACCGACAGACCACCAAAAACAAGTGGTTTCATTGGTTTCATTGTGGAGATAACGCAACAACAAAAAGGTTCTGAATGGTAAGAAGAGAAATATACCAATAATTTCTCTACAACGATGACAGCCCGATCTGGAACTGCCCTGGCTCCTAGAGGAGCAGTGGTGCCAAAATGGCTACCGGTGAATCCTGCGGATGTTGCGGCAGCCACAGAAGTCTCCTCAAGGGAAGGGGAAAAGCCAGTTGTCACCCCTTTACCTACACACACACACACATACTGCACACCACAGATAAATTCTCAGTTAGAGGCCCTCACCCTGTCAAAAATTCTTTGTTTGCCTCACTCTGCCAAAAAAGGGGGAGCCTCCACATAAGCAACTATTTGTGTGGCTTGTCTTGTTCACACCAGCTGTTACCTCTGTAGTAGTGGGGAGGGAGGCAAACTTGGCCACAGGAATGAAACATGGGCCCCTGCGGACAGAGGAACTGAGGCCTGTGTTTCCCAAGGACCTTCTGAGTCGACATGCAAACAGGCAGCCACAACAACAGTACAGCTCAGCTCTCACATAACGGCCCTCCAAAATCAATCTACAACCTGAATCTGGGTTGGATTCCACTGAGGAACAACCCTCTCCAAAGCAAACAAAAATCCTCCTGAGGAAACTCCAAAGTATATCCCAGCTGGGTTGAGATTTGCTACCTCTGGGAATTACTAGCAAGTTGAAAGTTAAGCCCCTGTCAGAATATTGCACACTTCAAGTGGTTCTCTCAGGAGACAGGATATGCTTTGTGACCTTTCAACAAGAGCTTCTAACGCTGTTGGAAGATAATGTTGCTCTGTGGTCCTGCCATGACCTGCGGAAAGCAACCAATCTTTGCAAGGTCTCCTTTGCGTGGTTTTCCAAAGAACAGTACAACTTCACAATCCTGACTGGAGCTCTCTGAAGGCTCTACCTGCAGGGATAACCCTCCATCACTTGCTGTGCCATCCATATGATTCAGGGAAATTTGAAAAACAAAGCATCTTGACTTGCGGACTAGTAAAATTCCACCCATCAACGTAACTAAAGATTGATGAGTCAAGTTGATATAAATGCCTGCAGAGTGAAAGACAGCCTTGATAACACGCCGAAAAGGAAACATAAAGAGGACTGAATTGAGTTATCAAGCTTTTGGAATAAAAATCCATTTATCTAATCAAATGCATTTTGAGGCATAAGCCATCAACTAATCACCTCTTCTGTTCCCTCAATCAACACTGTCAATCTTCAAACTGTGGCGTTCAAGACTTCTTGGACAATATCAAACATGGGTGATGCATCATCTCATTCCTAATTCAATGAAATTAGACCAGCAGCAAAGATTTAAACTGAGAGCACACCGCTGAATTTTTCAAAATCAAATCTGCAGTCCTGCAAACCTTCCGTGAAATGCGACATGTTTTGAACTCTTACGAAGGTAGAGCTGTGGTCCTGAAAGTGCGGGTTCAACCCCCAGTTTACCCGTTTTTATGAAAATGTCCCTCCACAATTTCACTAGGACATGTTGACAAATGTTTTTTTCTATGTGAAATGGGGTGGAAGGGGAAGTTCCTATTTCTCTCACTGATGCAACTCTGAGTGGCTGGGAGACACTACCGTAGATATTCAAGTATATGTCAATCTCACAGATAAGTCGCGGTTTTGTGTCAAAAATCATGGAATTTTCTATGACCCTCAGATAAATTGGGAGATAAAACTGAGGGAGTGTCTGACTATAATTTTATCTGATTTTACCCTCCCTTCTTTCTCCCATGCTGAGAAGGTCAGGAACCAATCATTGCAACAAGGGGAAAGTGAGGGAAATGTAAGGAGCATAAAACACACCTCAAATGATAACATAAGACAGATAGCACTGGACTGATGTGATTAAAAAAAAATTCAAACTGCCGGAAACAACCCACAGGTTTAAAAACACACCATGGCCTAGCAACTTCAGAAAGGGTTTGGAGTTAAGGAGTTAACAGCATTCTCAGAAAAGCTAGCTGCCAAGCTCTGACTAATATAAATGATGTAACAGAGATCAAAGGACAGCTTTCTGCAAAGCTTGGAAACTCTCTGCAAGCATAAAAGATGGTCAGCAAACACTTTGCAGACAAGTAACAGACAGCTGAAACCCCCAAACTACCCTGACCGACCCTGAGATAAGACAAGGAGACAATTTACAGTTCATCTTATAGCCAGGTATCTACGATATTTTCCCCAGAAGTCCCCTGGAAACATGTTGACATGGGCAAAAGGCACTTTTTCAAGTGGTGCTCCTCTTGTATTTAGCAGGGGGAAAGAAATTGTCCCTAATCATGCCAGCACAGTGTCTTTTCTAGTACTGTTGCTGGTGGTGGTCTGCATTTTTTTTGTGAGTCCTTTTGGGACAGGAAGCCATTTAACTTTATTATTATTTACCTGTAGACCACTTTGTGAACTTTGTACTGAAAAGCAGTATATAAAAACTGTTGATTGATTGACATGTTATTGTTATGGGAAATTAAAATGGAGGCCACCATCTAATCACCTCCGCATAACCAGCAGTGGTGACAAAAAGGTCAGTAAGGTGGGCACTTTGCAGTGTGTGTGTGTGTGTGTGTGTGTGTGTGTGTGTGTGTGTGTGTGTG
>JAJKFI010000101.1:4334562-4369471 GCA_029204185.1 Lerista edwardsae | reverse complement strand
TGTGTGTGTGTGTGTGTGTGTGTGTGTGTGTGTGTGTGTGTGTGTGTAGGCATTTTAGGCCAAACTGTTCAATAGAGAGCTTCCAGCTTGGTCTGAGTTCTTACCATATTGCTTTAAGCTAGAGTATGAGAGTTCCTTCCTGCACGGCAGGACACCATCACTGTCACACTCAGCCAAGCCTACCACTCTTGTGGCTTGCTGCACATAGACATCCTGCATGCATGAAGGCCAGCTATCATGGTGATATCACCACGTCTCTAGAGCTACCACCTCACCATCCGGCCACACCCCATTTAGGACCATTCCAAACATAAGAGAGGGCAGGACAGTACAGGGTGAAAAAGC
Organism: Lerista edwardsae; assembly: GCA_029204185.1. Classification (NCBI taxonomy): domain Eukaryota; kingdom Metazoa; phylum Chordata; class Lepidosauria; order Squamata; family Scincidae; genus Lerista; species Lerista edwardsae. The sequence continues at coordinate 4,369,126 of JAJKFI010000101.1, read as the reverse complement.
ACACCACTTTTCTCACTCTGCAGCAACCAGAGCCTGTTGCTCCCTCCTCCCCTCATGGCAGCTTCCATATGCCTCTGCCAGCTAAGCACTGCATAGTCACTGCATACTCATCCCCTTCTAAAACCCTTATGTTTATATGTGTCCCAAGACCACCCTAAGCTGCATGCTATCCAAAGGATCTTTACCACTAGAGCAAAACAGCTTCATTTACAGGTGAGTTTTTTTTTTTTTACTCATTCAGCTTCAGGTGACAAATAGCAAAAAGATGCCTTTTGTTTTAGTGCAATTGGGGAACTGTCACAGCTGAGATGTAATAAGGGCCTTTGATCAGTTTCAGGCTCCGTATGTATGCTGCCGATTCTCACTCTATCGTGAAATTACTCTTTGTGCTTCTCCAGGAGCTCATTTTCTTCAGTGCTTTCTGGGCTACCCTGTTAACTTTTCCAAATCTCAGAGAAATCTGGCCTTTCTATCCAGAGGGCAGCACAGCACAAGGATGGCTGACTCGGGTCAGTGCCCTCTTTTGATTCAGGCCGTGAAAACAAAGAGAAAAACTGGATGTATCTAAGAAACACTCAACTTGAAATCAGGTTTTATACCAGCTTCTGCCGCTGACGCAGAACCGTCTCTTGGAGAAGCCTTTCAATCAATGTGATTATTTCAAAGCTTGTGTTTGTTTCTATTTTTTCCCATCTAACCCCAAGCTGGGTCAGCCTAGCAGGCTAGGATGAAATGCTAGAGAGGGACTTTTATGGCTGGCTGAAGTCAAGCGCTTGAATCTGGCTCTCACCTGCATCCACACCAGAGGCGTCTCTACAGGGAGGGCAGAGCTCTAAGTTTTGCAAGAAGCCTTACCCTGTCACGTAAATCCCTCCTCTCCCTTGCTGCTGTAGCCAGTAAGCAATGCCAAGATGTTGCTGTTCCCTGTGAGGATTGGCTAGAACGGTGCAGGAAAGGAGTGATTTCCACTGCAAGGTAAGGCAACACTTAGAACTCTGCCCTCCCTGTAGAGACACCACTGATCCACACCTTACAGAGCAGAGGTTTTCAACCAGTGTGCTGCACACATTGATGTGCCATGAATTGTCTGCAGGTGTACCGTGGTGATTTGGGGGAGGCTAATTTAGTCATAGGGCTAATGGGGATGTGAGCCCCCTACTGGCAGCACGCTGTACCTTCCAAATTGTTAAAAAAAAAGTGATGGGGTGCTTTGACAATTTTAGCACTTTGTCAGTGTGCCGTGAGATGAAAAAACATTGAAAATCGCTGCTATAAAGCACTACTCTTTCTCTGTTTTTCTTTTATAAAGAACTTTAATCATCAGTGGTACTTTTGAAATCTATTCCATTATAGGTATTACATCGCTAACCAATAATCATGGGTGACTACATAGCCCTATCATTCCTAAGATCAGAAATGATGAAGTCCAGAAGCAAATGCAGTAGCCCCTGCTAAATGAGCAAAGAGGCACCTTTTAAAATGCACTCTGGGATATAAAATGAACTCTGCCTGTGCGTGCGTGCGTGCGTGTGCGCGCTCAAATGTGTGAGAGAGATCCCCATTGGGACTGGGAACCAACCTCTCATTGCTTTTGCTACATAAAGCCCTTTGAGGATCTTCTTTATTTAAAATATAAGAAAATACACTAAATTATTATTCTAAATTACACCCCTACTGAGCAAAGAGGCACCTTTGAAAGTGGTGACCTCTTATATTCAGCATGGGTGGTGGTGGTTGCAATGTCCTTTTTCACCCAGTGGCGGCATTCAGCCAGTATGCTGGGCGGGAGGAACGGGTGAGCGGCAGCTCGCCCGTAGCTTTCCACTTTGTTTTGCCGTCTTCCCCGCCCCCGCGGGGGTGGGGAAGACGGCGAAATGGAGTGGAAAGCTATGGGTGAGCTGCTGCTCACCCGTTCCTCCCGCCCAGCATACCGGCTGAATGCCACCGCTGATTTCACCCCAGTGTAGTGCCTTTTCCAGCAGCTGTTGCCGGTGTATCTGTATTTTTTTTTTTAAGAGTGTGAGCCTTTTGGGGGCAGGGAACTGTTTACTGATGTATTTTGCTATGTAAACTGCTTTGTGAACTAAGTTTTACAGAAAAGCAGCATATTTATCCTGCTTTCCAGCAAATGGTAATTCACAGTGAATTACGTTTTCCCATCCAGAATGATCATCTTATTATACAAATGTGGAGCACTGTTGGATTCATAGAGAGGTGGGCAACAATCCCTCCCGTTGGCCACTATATGTAGCAAGCAGTGTGTATTTCACATTAAAAAAAAATGCACCCAGGCAAAAGACGACTGTTGTAACTTGTATATGTTATGCAAATTAGGTAACTGCATAATTTCCCAAAATATACATAATTTATTCTGATATGAGCTAGTTTGCATGATTAATCTTGAATCATTTAATCACGGGAAGAGACTACAACCATGCAGTTTGCTGAAGCCCTGAAATCTTATTTCGCCCTTCTGGTTTTTGAGATTTCCTCAGCCAAACTTTCAAACCTAGTTTCCCAGGCATAGGGATGAGAAAATGCTTTAAAGAAAAATCTTAGGAAGCTGCGTTCTGCACTCACAATCTAACTGTGTGCTTTTTCTGGGCCTCCACAGAAAGCAAATCCTACACACTGCCCTGCATGTATCTGCATAATAATAATAATAATAATAATAATAATAATAATAATAATAATAATAATAATAATAATAATAATACATAACTTCCAGAGAAAGGAAAGGAAACACATAGAAGAACACAGTTTTCTATTTTTCTAACCCATAGAAGAAATGGTTTCATAAACTTGAGATCATCGATACACAGCTTCCTCAAAGAACTAAAAAAAGAGCTGACAATATATTTGGAAACAGGTCCTACGACTGGTGACTTATAACCAATTCATTGCCTGCATGCAGATGGGATAGAAGCAACCATAGTTTATTCTGACAAGAATGATCCCTGGTGAACCTCATACTTGAACCCCCACTCCTCCCATTCCCTTCCCCTTCTGTGCACAAGGGGATGTGACAAGAAGCTGTTGCTCCTACTTTGCAGCAAACCATAATTCGCTGCTGAGTTCACATGGAGCAAAATCAAATCAGGATCAAAACTACTGGTCCAGATCTGACTCCAAACTATGGTTCTTTCCTGATTTCAGATCCTGGTTTGAGAACACACTCTGGTTTGCACAAACCACAGTTTATTGCATTTGAAAGCAATGACAATTTCTGATTTTTACTGGGAAAACAGCAGGGAGAAAAAATGTTAATCACCACCACCGCTCCCACACTCCACAATCTCAAAAAGCAGCCCCCCCCCGAAAAAAAAATGAAGTGAGACAAAAATGCATGAATATATATCATATATTGATTTTTTGGAAAGCTCCTATTTTGTCCTCTGCTCTTGCAAGGTTACTATTTTGCACATTCTAAAGATAAGGATCTAAAGATAAGATCCCTTTCATGGATCACTGCCTTGTCGTGGCGAAGGGGCTTGAGTAGCTCAATGAAGCTGTGAGCTATGCCATGTAGGGCTACCCAAGATGGACAGGTCACAGCGGAGAGTTCTGACTAAACGTGGTCCGCTGGAGAAGGAAGTGGCAACCCACTCCAGTACTCTTGCCAAGAAAACCCTATGGATTACAGAACAAAAAGGCTAAACGATATGACACTGGAAGATGAGACCCTCAGGTCGGAAGGTGTCCATTATGCTACTGGGGAAGAGCAGAACACGAGTACTAGTAGCTCCAGAAAGAGTGAAGTAGCTGGGCCAAAACTGAAAGGAAGCTCAGCTGTGGATGTGTCTGGAAGTGAAAGGAAAGTGCGATGCTGCAAAGAACAATACTACATAGGAACCTGGAACGTCAGATCTATGAATCAAGGCAAGCTAGATGTGGTCAAACGTGAGATGTCAAGGCTGAACATCGACATCCTGGGAGTTAGTGAACTAAAGTGGACAGGAATGGGAGAATTTAATTCAGACGACCATTATATTTGCTACTGTGGGCAGGAATCCCTTAGAAGAAATGGAGTAGCCTTCATCGTGAACAAGAGAGTGAGAACAGCAGTACTGGGGTATAACCTCAAAAATGATAGAATGATTTCCATTAGGATCCAAGGCAAACCTTTCAACATCACAGTAATCCAAGTCTACGCCCCAACCACTGGTGCTGATGAGGAAGAAGTTGACCGCTTCTATGAAGACCTAGAACAGCTTCTAGAATTAACACCCAAAAAAGATGTCCTTCTCATCATAGGGGATTGGAATGCTAAAGTAGGCAGTCAAGAGGTAAGAGGAATAACAGGCAAGTTTGGTCTTGGAGTACAAAATGAAGCAGGGCAAAGACTGATAGAGTTCTGTCAGGAGAACACATTAGTCATAGCAAACACCCTTTTCCAGCAACACAAACGGCGACTGTACACATGGACTTCACCAGATGGTCTACATCGAAATCAGATTGATTACATTCTTTGCAGCCAAAGATGGAAAAGTTCCATACAGGCAGTCAAAACAAGACCTGGAGCTGACTGTGGCTCAGATCATCAGCTTCTCCTTGCCAAATTCAGGCTTAAACTGAAAAAAGTAGGGAAAACCGCTAGGCCCTCCACGTATGACCTAAATCAGATCCCCTACGAATATACAGTGGAGGTGACAAATAGATTTAGGGGCTTAGATTTGGTAGACAGAGTGCCTGAAGAACTTTGGACGGAGGTCTGTAACATTGTACAGGAGGCAGCAACTAAAACCATCCCAAAGAGGAAGAAATGCAAGAAGGCAAAGTGGCTGTCTGACGAGGCTTTACAAATAGCTGAGGAAAGGAGAGAAGCCAAAAGCAAGGGAGAAAGGGAAAGATATACCCAACTGAATGCAGATTTCCAGAGAACAGCAAGGAGAGATAGGAAGGCCTTTCTAAATGAGCAATGCAAAGAAATAGAGGAAAACAACAGAATGGGGAGGACTAGAGATCTTTTCAAGAAAATTGGAGATGTCAAAGGACAATTTCATGCTAAGGTAGGCACAATAAAGGACAAAAATGGCAAGGACCTAACAGAAGCAGATGAGATTCAGAAGAGGTGGCAAGAATACACAGAGGAACTCTATAAGGCCGATCTCAATGTTCCTGATAACCACAGTGGTACAGTCACTGAGCTCGAACCTGACATCCTGGAGAGTGAAGTCAAGTGGGCTTTAGAAAGCCTCACTAACAACAAAGCTAGTGGAGGTGACAGCATTCCAGCGGAATTACTCAAAATCTTAAAAGATGATGCTGTCCAAGTGCTGCTCTCCATATGCCAGCAAATTTGGAAAACCCAACAGTGGCCACAAGACTGGAAAAGATCAGTTTACATTCCAATCCCAAAGAAGGGCAATGCCAAAGATTGCTCGAACTACCGCACCATTGCACTCATTTCACATGCTAGCAAGGTCATGCTCAAAATCCTACAAGCTCGGCTTCAGCAGTATGTGAATCGAGAACTACCAGATGTACAAGCTGGTTTCCGAAGAGGCAGAGGAACTAGAGATCAAATTGCCAACCTTCGCTGGATCATGGAGAAAGCAAGAGAGTTCCAGAAAAACATCTACCTCTGCTTCATTGATTATGCTAAAGCCTTTGATTGTGTGGATCACAACAAACTGTGGCAAGTTCTTGAAGAGATGGGAGTTCCAGACCACCTGATCTGCCTTCTGAGAAACCTTTATGCGGGTCAGGAAGCAACAGTTAGAACTGGACATGGAACAACCGACTGGTTTAAAATTGGGAAAGGAGTACGACAAGGCTGTATATTGTCACCCTGCTTATTTAACTTATATGCAGAGTACATCATGAGGAAGGCAGGGCTGGATGACTCACAAGCTGGAATCAAGATTGCTGGGAGAAACATCAACAACCTCAGATATGCAGACGATACCACTCTACTGGCAGAAAGTGAGGAAGACCTAAAGAACCTTTTGATGAGGGTGAAAGAGGAAAGTGCCAAAATTGGTTTGAAGCTCAACATTAAAAAGACTAAGATCATGGCAACCACTCCCATCACTTCCTGGCAAATAGGAGGGGAAGAAATGGAAGCAGTGACAGACTTTATTTTCCTGGGCTCCAAGATCACCGCAGATGGTGACTGCAGCCATGAAATTAAAAGACGTTTACTTCTTGGGAAGAAAGCTATGGTGAACCTAGATAGCTTAATCAAAAGCCGAGACATCACCCTGCCAACAAAGGTTCGCATAGTCAAAGCGATGGTTTTCCCAGTAGCCATGTATGGCTGTGAGAGCTGGACCATAAGAAAGGCAGAGCGTCGAAGAATCGATGCTTTTGAATTATGGTGTTGGAGAAGACTCTTGAGAGTCCCCTGGACTGCAAAGAGATCCAATCGGTCAATTCTCCAGGAAGTCAAGCCTGATTGCTCCCTGGAAGGACAAATGCTGAAGCTGAAGCTCCAATACTTTGGCCACCTGATGAGAAGAGAGGACTCTTTAGAAAAGACCCTCATGCTGGGAAAGATTGAAGGCAAAAGGAGAAGGGGGCGACAGAGGATGAGATGGTTAGATAGTGTCACCGAAGCAATGAATATGAAGTTGGGCGAACTCGGGAGGCTGGTGGAGGACAGGGAGGCCTGGCGTGCTGTGGTCCATGGGGTCGCGAAGAGTCGGACACGACTTAGCGACTGAACAACAACAACAACAAAAGATAAGGAAAAAAAAAACACGCTGAATTCTTCTAAGATAGAAAGACCAAAATGGTTGACAAAAAGTCAGTCCTAAACCATTTCGGAACTGGGGTGGTTGGATTCTCCATATGGGGAGAAAGAAATCTATTTTTCCTTCCTTTTCTATGCGTTCCACTTACCTACATCAGCCCCGCTAAGAGCTTTGCCCAGAGGCCAGGGCCTCATGTCGATGATCTTCCCATTGACAATGAGAGATTGAACACAGCCTTGAAAGCCATGGTTGATGCCTGCAGATCTCACTAGCCAATAGGCGGTAGGAGCACCTCCAAGGTAGAAAGGAGTTCGGAAAGTAATTTTGCTGTATTGTCCCTAGAAAGGGAGGAAGGGGTGGGGGGAAACAACCACAAAAGTTGAATCAACTGGTTTTAGGGCACAATGCTACCCTGGAGTTAGGCCGGCACAGTTAGGCCAGCAAAGTTTGGCCAGCACAAGGGACACCATAAAGCACATTTGGACCACTCTTGGAGTCAGGGAGGATGGCGCATGTCTATGTGGTGGCCTCCCTGACTCTGAGAGTGGTTCAAATGTTCTTTACAGTGTCCCTTGTGCCAGCCGAACGGTGCTGGCCTAACTTCAGGGTAGGATTCCGCCCTTAATTACATTTCAGTCCCAGGTTTTCTTCATGAAATTCAAGGGGAGGGCAGGAGACATGCCATGAGGTTGGAGGGAGTAGCACCCAGCACACGTGACTTGCACCAAATGGTACCCACTTCCTCGCTTCCTGACATGCCCTGTATTTCTCCTTAGACTTGAGCCTGCTCAAGATTTGGCTCAGGTCCGAGGAGATCCATTGCCCAGCTGGAGAATTACAGAGAGGTAAGGAGCCTCCTGATCCAGTGGTGTCATCATATGGGAGAAATCAAACTCATCTTAAACCTGGTTAATGTTTTAGACCTCAATTCTAAAACATAGACCTCAATTCTATGCACGTGTACTCAGGCGTATGTTCCATGCTAGTCAATGGGGCTTACTCCCAGGTAAGTGTGATTACGACTGCAGTCTTCTGAGCCTTGTTACTGCAAAAGGGTGTTCTGCTAACCCTCCAGGAGAGTTGGGTGATCGGAGATTGGAAGCTGGAAGAGTTATAACTTGCAACCCCAGTTAAAGTTCTTCCTCAAAACACTTAAGAATCCTTTAACTTGGTACCCAGTGGCAGCTATTGATTTTTAGATATTGTACGCTGGATTTAGTTCCAGAAGTAAAACGTTGGAGCGCTACCCATCTAATTAAATTTACCTAGTGACCCCATGGGATGCCCAAAGAAGGAGAGTGGTAAGGACATCTCAAAAGGACCCCAGGGATGTCACAAGTCACAAATATGGTGGGTTATTTGGAATTGTAGAGTGACATCTGAGGACCCAGAAGCTGGGTGTCCCTTAGGGGATTTTTCCAGAATTCTGGCATACTCTCAGGGCCAGCACAAAATAGTAGTGCAGCCTACAGAGTTACAGCAAATCATTGTACATTTGCTGTACAACAATTATGTACAGCAAGTCCCAAGGGAAATGGGAACCATGACAGTTAAACTAATTGATGCATGTAGCATAGGCATGTCCTCCAACACCAGAGGAAGCAGCATTGGAAATCCCAGTTGTTGCCAAAAGGACACGATTTCCAGCACTTTTGTCCATTTTCGAAGGAATCATTTCATGGACCCATGAAAGTGTCATGGTGGTGACATGGTAACAGAGAGGAGTCTTACCAGAGGTAGTAGCAGTGGTGCAATCTTCTTTTTTTTCCACAAGAAAAGCAATTGGAAGGGCGGCAGCAGGAATGCAGGAAAGCAACACTAATCATTTTGGCTCCCAACTCCTGTCAGGCAGCATTTCCTGTCCCAGAATGCACTGAGGCATCAGGCACTGTTATGGGATGGTCCAAGTGCACTCTGGGACACAGAATTTGGCCTAGTGGAAGCTAGGAGCCAAGATGGTAGGAGGCACATCCAGCACTGCCACTGTCATCCCCAAAAGCAGCAATTTTAGAGGGCAATCCCAACCTGGAGTTAGGCTGGCACAGTTAGGCCAGCAAAGTTTGGCCGGCGCAAGGGCCACCATAAGGCACACAGACGTCTGTGTGCTGGCCTGTCTGACTCCGAGAGTGGTCCAAACATACTTTTTGGTGTCCCTTGTGCCGGCCAAACTTTGCTGGCCTAACTTCAGGTTAGGATTGCACCCTTCAAAATGGAATGCACCACTGCTCTCCTCAGCCCCAGAGAGCCCCCCTGCCAAAAGTCCCTGCCTCCATTCCTCCCATGGAAACACTACAAGAAATGGGACTAGGAGTAGGGGGTGGGAACCCTGAATCAGTCCTAATTCATAGTTGTAACATATTTCACAAGAGAAATGACTCACCTGTGATTTACCAAAAACTGGAGGGCTGTTATCCATCCGAAGCCATCCATCTAGCCCATCTCTGAACACGGTCACGCTGTGCCAATTGCCCAGCTTCACTTTGCTCTCGCTCGAAATGACGGCAATGCCAGTACCGCAGTTGAACCTGAGATCAACGTAGGACAAAACAGCTTGCACTGTGAGCTGTGGACTTCCAGTCCCCTGCTCATGAGAGAACTCACTCATTATTATGGAGATGTATTCTTTACCAGCGGTCAGGTTGGGAAGGCTGGAAGGGGCTGGAGCGTGGGTTTTTTTGCAACCCTCACCTGAACTGGACGGTTCGCCGGATGATTGCCACTGACATGAAGTCCCCACGCCCGTGTTCATTCTCTCCACAGTACAGAAGTAAACCATCTTCTGCTTCAGCCTAGAGAGCAAGCAAAAAATTAAATGACACTCCATCACACTGGTCCTAGAAAAGGCCTTAGCACAAATTTACAAGTAAAAGGTAAAGGTTTCCCCACGACCGAATGGTTTAGTCGTGACCGACTGTAGGGGGCGGTGCTCATCTCTGTTTCAAAGCCTGTAGAGCCGGCATTGTTGTCCGATCATGTGGCCAGCATGACTCTACGCCATAGCGCACGGAATGCCGTTCCCTTCCCACCGAAATGGTCCCTATTTATCTACTTGCATTTTTTAGGTGCTTTCGAACTGCTAAGTTGGCAGGAGCTGGGACAAGCAACGGGAGCTCACTCCGTCACGCAGTCTTGAACTCCCAACCTTGTGGTTGAAAGCCCAGCAACAGCGGATTAACTCGCTGCGCCACCACGTCCCATTATATTTACAAGTAACCAGGATCTAATGGGCAGCCCAATCGTCACCTGTGTTGGAGCCGGCAGGCAGGCTGGCCTGTGCTGCATCCTACATGGGTTTGGTGGCCACTGGAGCTCACCCTGGGGCAATACAAGGGCCCCACTCCTTTCCCTGGGCCGGAGCGCCTACAGGGCCTCCCTCTCCCCCTGCCCTGTTCAGCCTTCCTCCTGCCTTCCCCTCCCTCCCCAAGCCCCCGCATTGACCGGACTTTGCTGGCACGGGGACGGCTTACCCAGGCTCCGCAGTGCCTGCCCTGCACCTTCATGTGCGGCACAGGCTTGCCTTACGGCACGTTTGTGACAGTGCTGGGCATAAGGGGCTTATGCCAGCCCAAGGGCAGTTTTGGATTGCACCCTCAGGACCCTCTCCATGGTCCTGAAGTGGAATGCAGAGGTTATTCCCATGTCATTGTGGCTATTACGCATGAAGCAGAGAAAGCCCAAGAAATCTAAATAATGCATCATGTTTTTATTACTGTACTAAGGGCGCAACCCTAACCAGCTTTCCAGCACTGGCATAGCAGTGCCAATGCGGCACAGTGCCAATGGGGCCAAGTGTGGCATCCTGCAGTCGGGGGCAGTCACGGAGGCCTCCTCAAGGAAAGGGAATGTTTGTTTTGCTGCCTCAGAGCTGCATCACCCTTACCCTGGAACTGGAAAGTTGGTTAGGATTGCACCCTAAATGTCAGAGTGGCACATGGCGTCACATTAACCCTTGAGCTACACTAGGTTGAAAGAGTGGCCGTTTTAAGGAAACCTAGAGCCAAATCCTACCCAGTGTTCCAGAGCCAACGTAACCGCAATGCAGCCCTGAGGTAAGAGAACAAACATTCCCTTACCGTGCCTCCATGACTGCCCCCGCCCCACACCGGAGGATGCAGCACATGTCCCAATGGCAGTGCTGGAAAATGGGATAGTCCATGGGCGCCCTAGGGATCAGGCCAACGACCCATCTAGTCCAGGTTTCTGTATCTCACAGTGGCCCACCAGATGCCTCAGGGAGCACATGAGACAACCAGATGCCTGCATCTTGTTGCCACTCCCTTGGACCTGGCATTCTGAAGTAGCCTACTACTAACATAAGGAAGTTGCACCACCCATCATGGTTTATAGCCTCCATGGCTGAGATGTGCAAGTGGCTTCATTCATTTCATGCTCAAAATCAAAATGACTCCGCCCCAAATGTCATGACAACGAATCCTAGGGAAAAAAAAACACTGGAATTATTATTCCTAAGACTTTTTGGCACAGTTTTCATACAAAGGAGGATTTGCTCCTTTGCTCTCCCCATCCTGCTATCAAGCCTGAATGTGCAGAGATGTTCATCCCAGATCAGCCTTGATGGCTTGGCTTAATAAAAGTAAGCATCCTGAGTGCAGCAGGATGCAAATGCAGTCAGATGTGTTATCTGCTCAGTATTTTTACTCTGACAAAAGTAATGCCGAAAGCGGCTTCATATAAAGAGGGGATCCGAACGTCAAATAAGCAGGGAATCAGACCTTCTGGGCAAAATAAAATTGATAACATTAAAGGTAATGACATGGGTTATAGGTGATATTAACAGTTGCCAAGGGTGTATCTGCATAGCATACACAAGCTCGTTGTGCTGCTGTTTCCATTTTCCGTCTTGGAGAACAGTTATAGCCCTCAGAGACAATTGAACAGGAGTGCTTGGCTGTACAGTATTCAGACCATTTTGGAAATTCCAACTGCTTTTATTACTATACTATTCTATCTCCAGGGTTTTGTGATCTGTGATTGCAGTTCCTTTTTCTTTGTTTTCCATTACAACCGTTGAGTCAGTTTTATAGGCTTTCCTCATTTTATTTTAGAAGTATATATTTAAATGTCATCTCTTGTCCAAGGCGTGCCGGGTGCTAAACATAGGGTTATCCCTTGTTGTTGTTTTTTCCTTGCAATATCCAACCCCCCAAGTGAAGAACGTAAGAACATAAGAAGAGCCCTGCTGGATCAGGGCAAGGGCCCATCTAGTCCAGGTTTCTGTATCTCACAGTGGCCCACCAGATGCCTCAAGGAGCTCATGAGAGAATGAGATGCCTGCATCCTGTTGCCACTCCCTTGTATCTGACATTTTGAGGTAAAATTCTGAGGTAAATAATAACTCAATCTGGGCCTTAAGAACATAAGAAGAGCCCTGCTGGATCAGGCCAAGGACCCATCTAGTCCAGGTTTCTGTATCTCACAGTGGCCCACCAGATGCCTCAGGGAGCACATGAGACAACCAGATGCCTGCATCTTGTTGCCACTCCCTTGGACCTGGCATTCTGAAGTAGCCTACTACTAACATAAGGAAGTTGCACCACCCATCATGGTTTATAGCCTACGATGGACTTTTCCTCCACAAATCTGTCCACTCCCCTTTTAAAAGACACCTAGGCCAGATGCCATCACCTCCTGTGGCAAGGAGTTTCACAGATTAATTACCTGCTGGGAGAGTTGTCATCCATGGATGAATATAGAATTTGAGCCCATGTTCTTCCAGTTCAAATCCAGCATTCTACTGGCTACACTATATCAATTTGAAGATCTAACACAGGGGCATCCAAACTTTTCAGTATGAGGGCCACATTGTAATTTTACACATTTTTGCAGCCCGAAAAAAAACAGCTTTATAAAATGAACAAATACATTTTACTTGGATCTCTTTTGTAATCAGCATGACATGATTCAGAACAAAAGAGAAATGTGAGAATTATGAAGAAATGCTGTTTTTAAACTAAGAAATGATATATAATGAGTAAAAATATCAAACATCAGCTCTGACAAAAAAAAGTTGCTGGGGATCAGATAAAATCTTGTGGCGGGCCAGGTTTGGCCCCCGGGCTGTACTATGAAGACTCCTGATCTGCTACATGCCAGTTTTGTTTGCCGCTACACATCTCTAGCTTTCTTTCCTCTTCAAGAAGTGGTGGGAGACCAATGAAGACTATCAGCCCCACTATTAAATAAACATGCCAGAGGGTCCATCTTGCAGAGCATGAATTCTACTCCTGAGCACATGGTTGCACATATATCAAACCAGCAGTAATGCTCATCAGTTACGATTCTTCCCAGATTCAGTAGCAAATCTCATTTCAACTAAGAAAACCTGCCCAAGTTAACTGTTTCCAGGATTGGGTAAATGGCAATATTTTGGTGTAGGCAAACATTCACAACATGCTTTTCATGCAACAACTGTGTGGAAAGCCCATCCCATTTTTTTAAACTTTTCCATTGCAGTCATGTTTTATATATGGAGATTATAGAGGGCAGCCTATAATAGCATTCTCTATTGTCAATTCAGGGAAACTCAAGCAATTCCTTGTAGCAAGATCCAAATGCGATTCCTCTACTACAGAGGTTCCCAACAGGTGCGTCAGGACCCACCAGAGGATTCGGAAAAGGGGCATTTCCCTGTTTCCGAGTGGCCGATGACAGCAATGGTGCTGCAGCGAACATGGCATCTCTGCTGCCAAGGGGTTTGCTTCTTACCTTAGGGGTAGTGCTAGCCTCCTGCAGGTTCACATCCCCCTCTGATCTCCTCCATGGCTGCTGTAAACAGCCATTATCTCTGATCAGCAACTACTTCCGGTTTTCAAAGGAAAAACAGGAAGTAGATACTGATTGGAGATAAGGACTGTTAACAGCAGCCACAGAGGAGATCAGAGGGGGCCGCAAGCCTCCAGGACACTGCAGAAGGCCAGCACTGCCCCATTGCCAGTAGAGACGTCATGATTGCTGCGGGGCCATCACTGCGCCCCTCCCCGCCCACACAAGCACTCACCTGGTTCTCAGTTCCCTTGCAGGAGTTTGGGAACTGCTGTTCTATTATGTTTCAAGGCAAGTCCTTCTACAAAAAGTGTGTCAGTTACTTTTGACCTGGTACGGCTGATCTTCCACACTTACCTATATTTGCAGTTTGCAGCGCCTCCTGTGATTTGCGGGGAATCAGGAGCACAAGTGGAGGCGTTTTGAGCTGCCTTTCCTTGGTGTAAACCTGTCAACTTCATTGGTTCATGGTTGTTCACACTTACCCTAAATTCAACTGTAATGTGGAATGTCTGGTAGGAATTTTTCAGAGGCTCAAAGGTGATGTAGGAGTAACCAAAGAACTGAGGATACTGGATATCAACATCTGAAAAGCAATGAGGAGAGCCTGTTGCTTAGCAGTTAACTCCAAGTTAAATCAATAGAAACATTTAACCCTTGAGAACAGCCTCTACAGAAAGTCATATTTATCAGCAAGAGCTGTCAGCTTGCTCTGGCTTGGCTCTGATCTTTCAGAGCAGATTCCCTTATACCTAAGCTTTTGAAAAACTCCGGTTGTGCCCACAATAGCTTTTGTCCCTGGACATATCCTAGGAAATGACAGCTGGTTCATAGCCCAATACTATGCATGTCTACTTAGAAGTAAATCCCACTGTGTTCAATGGAGTTTACCCCCAGGAAGGTGTGCAATCCTATACAGTTTCCTGAAAGCCAGCTTCCCTGAGCACAATGGAACTGACTTCTGAGTAGACATGCCAGGATTGTGCTATTAGTCTATTTCTCAACACAGATGGTCCAGTCCCACCAAGCAAAGGCTCCATTTTGGGGTTTTGGGGTGGGAACATGAGAATCGCACACTCACTCCTTTACTAACAGGTCAGAAAACACTGCCCTTGCTAGTTGGCTGCTTGAAACAGACAGGCTGCGATGCTTACTCAAATCTGAATCCCACTCAATTTCCTGTGAGCAGATCTACCTGAAGGAAGTGTTCCAGCCCGCTAATTGATATCAAATTGTAAATATGATGATGATGATGTATGGGCAGTTGTATAGGAATACCCATGAGTATTCAGAAGATTATAACCATTGCTGGTGATGTTGCTATTCTCAATCCCTATTCCCATAAATCATGAATCAGATGCCACTGGGTAGTTCATAAGCAGGTCGTGATGGAACATATTACCTCTCAGAGGTATGCTCCCTGCTCAAGCAAGCTAGTATATGAGTTAGAAATTTAACTTCAGAATTTTCTGAAACTCACCACTTACCTACAAGCCAGGCATGGCTGGGAAAAGCACCTGGGCTAGTGGTGTAGCGAAGGGGTAGCAGGGGATAGCACTGGGCAACAAGCTTTGGGGGGGGAGGCAACAAGCTGAGCTTGACACTAGTGGCCAAAACAGTAAAAACCTTGGTATGTATGAATAATATCATCATGTTATATATCAGTGGTATTCCAACTTTTTAGGTTGGGACCCACTTTTTAGAATGGCACTCATGTCGAGACCCACTGGAAGTATTGTCATTAACCTGGAAGTGATGTTGTGGCAGGAAGTGACATCATCAAGCAGGAAGTGCTGTCATTGTGACATAATAAAATGACACTCCTGAAATACAAATTGGCATTCTTGGACTGCAGCAACTGTACAGCCATGAAATATCCCTGACAGAAAGCAAGATTAGGACAAAATAGGATGTAAAAACACGGAACTAAAAACAATTTTTTAAAAAAAAAAAACCTCACTTGAAAATTCAAACTGTTAACACTCACAAAAGGAATATCCCTTTTATAATAACCCCTGCTAACTGGGCAAGAGGCACTTTTTCAAGTGGTGTTCCTCTTATATTTAGCAGGGGGAAAGTAATTGTCCCTTTTCACCCCTGCGCAGTGTCTTTTCTAGTGGCTGTTGCTGTGGTATTCTGCATTTTTTAGATTGTGAACCCTTTGGGACAGGGAACCATTTAACTTTATAATTATTTCTTGCCTGTAAACCGCTTTGTGAACCTTGTGTTGAAAAGTGGTATATAAATACCCGGGCGGGCGGGCAAGCGGCAGAACGCAGCGTGATGCAACGGGCGGACTGCCGCTCAAAGGTAAGTCCCGCCCAGCATACCGGGTGAATGACGCCGCTGCTTGGGATCCCTAAGGATCTCAGGGAGATCTTCCAAGCCCAAAGTTTCCCCATCCCCTGCAGCAGTGTACTAGTGGGCCAAATCAAACAGGAGAGTAGGGCAAATCTGCTCTGTGAAACGGGAATTCCTGAGCCTATCCAGGGACTCGCCATGCGAATAAACCAACCTTCTGAGCAACTCTCCCCTCCTTTGCCAAGGTTGCAGTGACACCGAGAGCCGCTCCGCTCATAATCATTGACACAAAAGCTGTCCGTGGAGCAGACGGTTTCCTCGCAGGGCTGATCAGACTGCCGAACAGTGGAGGCTCCGCTGTTCCTTCGGGTAGGTTTAGATGTCACGGTGGCCACCGCGGTGGTGCGGGGCGAACAAGTGGTGGTTGCAGGGGACGTAATAGGAGACGAAGTTGTTGAGAGCAGCCTAGAAAGAAGCCTTGCGTTAGACTCCTGTGTGATCTTGGTTTCAACCAAAAATTTCCTGTTGCCTCCTTTGATAGCAGGAAGTGGCTTGAGCTGATGGAAGAGAAGGAAAACCTTAGTACAGGGAGAGGCAAACAGTGCACAACTTGCATCTCAATGAAAGCTACATTAGGATACTACACTCAAGAAGGGGTCTGGTCTGAAGAGTCATTCTGGCTGGCTCCTAGGAAGGGAACATGTTGTATCTTCCCAATTCTGACAGCACAATCTTAACCAGGAGTTAGGCTGGCACAGTTGGGCCAGCAAAGTTTGGCTGGCTCAAGGGCCACCGTAAAGCATGTTTGGATCACTCTCGGAGCCAGAAAGGACGGCGCATGTCTGTGAGCTCGCCTCTATGACTCTGAGAGTGGTCCAAACATCCTTTACGGTGTCCCTTGTGCTGGCCAAACTTTGCTGGCCTAACTGTGCTGTAACTCCAGTTTAGGATGGTGCTCTGAATAGGAGAGCTGTTTCAGCCAGTGTGTTAAGCAGCAGTGTGGCAAGAGGGGGGAATGGTAAGTACTGCATTGCAATGCAAGTACTGCATTGCAACGTGATGTGTCAGCAGCCCCTCCCACTCGTTATTGGAGCCATTCCAGGTAGTGACAGCTATCCGGAGGTGCTTGCAATCTCAACGGCGTCTCGTGCACGTTGCTGTCGCTGCCCAGAATGGCTCTGATGGCGAATGGGAGAGACCATTTACATGGCACTTTTTGGTGCCCGCAGTGCTTACCATTTTGCCCTCCCTCTAGCTAAGCAACTGCACTTGAGGGAAGACCTTGAACTTGTTTTAATGCCAAAGCTGAACCCCATGGAACATAAACAACACAGACTTCCTCTTTCCCCGCCACACATTCAGTGAATGCGGATATGTTTTCTAGAAAGGGCTAAGGCTTCACATGCTCATGCATGAAGGAAAAAGTTCAGACTGAGTCAAAGCAAACGAAAGCATACAAACACAGACATATTTGGTCAACCGAGTGTACATTAGTTTATACCTTATCTTTGTCAGGCCGCCTTGTCTAAATACTACGGCAAAAATAACTTTAAAGAAGAGAAATGCCAGAGTGAAGCCTTTAGATTTACCTCATCAATGTAAATGTCATAGTCTGAATCATCAATATCAATTCCATCATCATCACCAATTCCAGAATCTGTGATATACCGATGCCCGTAGTTTCCGCTCCCTAACTCCTCAGGACCTGAGAAGATAAAAGTACTACAGTCATACAGTATGTATGTGATTTGTGTACAGAAACTCTACCACACAGTGCCTGCGTGCAGGAAAGTCATTAGAGTAGGAACATGGAGAGCCACTCTGTCATGAATTCCCCACACACCTGGATTGACCTAAGGCCAGACACCATCTCTCAGCCTGAGAGCACAATCGTAATCTGGAGTTAGGCTGGCAAAGTTAGGCCAGCAAAGTTTGGCCGGCACAACGGCCCCCACAAAGTGTGTTTGGACCACTCTTGGGAGTCAGGGAGCACATCTGTGTGCTGGCCTCTCTGATTCCGAGAGTGGTGCAAACACGCTTTACGGTGGCCCTTGTGCCAGCCAAACTTAGCTGGCCTAACTGTACTGGCCTAACTCCAGGTTGGGATTGCGGTCACATTTGGCATTCTTCTTCCAATGCTCCTTCTCAGCTGCTTTCCTCTCTGTTTTTCCTGGCTACTTATCAAGAATCAATAGTCACACAGAATGCAGCAGGACAATCTCATGAGGTAGATGATTGCCCATCATTTGACGCCGTTTTTAAGTCTTGGGAAAGAACAAGACAATGATTCCTTCCTAGTACTAAAAGTTGAGATTTTCCTCTCTCTCTCTCTCTCTCTCTCTCTCTCTCTCTCTCTCTCTCTCTCTCTCTCACTCACTCACTCACTCACTCACTCACTCACTCACGACATAGTATCATTCTCAGGAGAATTCTGGGGAAAAATTGGTGGTTGCCAATGGCGAAGAACCTTCTCGGAATTACTCAAGGCTTTCTAAGAAATTCTTTCCCCTGCCCCATTTCCACCTACTATTAAGAAGAGCCCTGCTTGATTAAGCCAAAGGCCCATCTAGTCCAGCTTCCTGTATCCCACAGTTGCCCACCAGATGCCTCAGGGAGCACACGAAACAAGAAGATGCCTGCATCCTGTTGCCACTCCCTTGCACCTGGTATATGATGGAGTGGAAGAGCAATTTTTCATAGCCAGATATCAAGGTTGTTCCAATTTTAGCTGTGAGCTGTGCAGCCCAATCCTCAGAACAATTACGGGCAAGTCCCAGTTTCCACTGATTCAGTAACCATGGTTTCAGTTATCCACGGATACCATTGATACTGGGACGCCTATTAAAAAGATAGGGGATCTTTAAACAAATCTCTTTTTTTACCTTGTTGCAGCAAAACCACTCATTTTCCCTTATCTTTAAAAAGTATCCACAGTTTCAGATATCTATGTTGGGGGTCCAAAACGGAACCCCAGCGGATATCGGGGCATGCCTGTACTCTGAGATAAGTTCCCACTTTCTTTTGTGGGACTTGCGCCCGTGTAAATACATATTAACTACTAAGCCATAGCATTTATTTTCATGTTTTTGTTTTGGATTCCATGAACTTTACCACTGCATAAGAGTTGAACAGAATTGTACATTTACCCAGAATGTTTTTAAACCAAAAAGTGAGCTTACAGAAACACAGTCATTCCCGTGTAACAAAGCAAACAAATCTTACCCACCCTGTTTTACATAAGACTCAGACAAAGTTGTGATGAAGAGTCCCTTGTGATGGTATCACAAATGTGGTACGATACAGTCATCATTAGTCACTGTACACAAATTAATTTCTTTCCTGTTCTGCTATGGCCTCTGGTTCTAACAAGGGTCTGTTGGGCTCCCAAAACTAGAGACCATAAGCAGGATAGAAAAAAATGAACATTTGGACTGTGGTCAATGATGGCAGTGATCCACAACTGGGAAGGATTATGATGTTCTGATCTTCACCTTCTATTTTAGCATTGTACGTCCCTCCAAGTTGGTATTTCCAAGGCAGAATATATGAGTTCCAGTG
Organism: Lerista edwardsae; assembly: GCA_029204185.1. Lineage (NCBI taxonomy): Eukaryota > Metazoa > Chordata > Lepidosauria > Squamata > Scincidae > Lerista > Lerista edwardsae. Next base: position 4,349,789 of record JAJKFI010000101.1, on the reverse strand, counting down.
GTGTCTCTATTTAAAATCTTCATGAGAACATTTCAACAAATGGATACGCAGCACCAGATAATACAATAACTCTTTATGCTGCTAGCAAAAGAGATATCTGCTAAACTTAGCCAAGATATAACTGTGAGAACCAGGTGCGTATCTTACCTATGGCGCGAGCCATGGGCGCCGGGCAGCGCGGGACACCATTGCGAGCAGTCCGGGCAAAACCACGCGATCTTTGGCCCTCCCTCCCGCCCACAGCTCCCTTACGCTTGGAAATGGAGTGTTTCCGGGCTCAGGGAGGCGTGTCGGGGCGACGCACGGGGGGGGGGCGACGTCCTGGGGGCACGGTTTCGGTACCAGCCATGGGCGTGCTCAGGCCTCCGTGCATGCCTGGTGAGACCCATGGCCCTACATTTGCATTGTACCTTAGAATCAAAGAGTTGGAAGGGACCTACAAGGTCTAGTCCAACCCCCTGCCTGTATCAGGAAATCCCCCTAGAGCATCTTCAGCCTGTCAAGCCTCTGCTTGAAGGTCTCCAGTGAAACGTTCTCCCTCGGCAATCTGTTCCACTGTCCAACAACCCTTATCAAGAAATTCTTCCTGATGTCCAACCGGAATCTCCTCTCTTGCAGTTTGTACCCATTGGACCTAGTTCTACTGTCAAAGGCAGGTGAGAACAAATTTGTCCCTTCTTCCATATGACATCCCTTCAGGTATTTGAAGAGGGCTACCGTATCCCCCTCTTAGCCTTCTCTTTTCTCTAAGCTAAACATACCAACTTCCCTCAACCTTTCCTTATCATTTGAAGTCTTCACACATAGATATCAGATACCCTACTGTGTTTTCAGCTTGTCTTGCTCTGTCACTTTGCCTGCCAGATCATGTTCTGTGATGCAACAATAACATAAAATGCAGTGTTCCCAAACAAGCAGGGGTATTTGTAAGTGTTCTGCTGTGCATGGGCTGAGAATGAGATAAATCTTTACATAACAAATAGCAAGGGGTGGGTTTTTTGGTGATATTTTTTCCAAAATTTCTTGATTAAAATAGCAAATTGCGGTATTATGTGTTTTTATCCAAGTTTTTATTGCCAATTGTACAAATGGCACAATAAATAAGGGTGAATGGTTCTACAAGGGCAAGCAATTACCGGCACACACACCCCAGCCCGAAATAACCTCAAAATTTCCCAAGCTACAGTCTGGTTGCTGCTTGGAGCGTCAAGAAACTGCTGCTTACTACTTCCACATTCCATTAAAGTTGCTCCAACGCGCACTGTGAACTATGAACATGCGTGTTCATGCAAGTTTAAGCAAGCTTCCTCCTGTCTCTGCCACTCCTCCTCCTGATCCCTTACTGAAAACTATTTGTGGATTCCTCAAAACTGCGTCAAAAATAAACAAAAGTGGTTTTTTTGTGTGAAATTGATCTAAATTTGTGTCAAACTCTGTCAAAATCAGCAAAAGCTGTGTTTTTTGCGTTTTGACCTAAATTTTGTCATTAGGTATCATTTTGAGAGGCAGATCTAAGGGAGGGCAAAGCTCTAGGTTTTGCAAGAAACCTTATCTTGCAGTGGAAATCATTCCTCTTCTGCACCGTTTTGGCCAATCCTCACAGGGAAAAGTAGGTGTTGCTTACTGGCTATAGCAGCAAGGGAGAGGCGGGATTTACATGACAGGGTAAGGCTTCTTGCAACACTTAGAGCTTTGCCCTCCCTGTAGATCCGCCTCTGAGCGTTTTCAGTGGAATTTAAAACCATCCCTCCAAATAGCCCAATCCTATCCACTCCCCAACATGCGTGCTGCAGCTGCACTGACACAGAGAGAATGCTGCATCCAGTGGTGGTGGTGGTGGTGGTGGTGGTGGGTCACCAGGCCAACCAGAAGCAAGTTAAAATATTTTAACCTACCTCTGGCTAGGCCTTTTTAGCTGCCTACGTGTAGGGGTGTTTGGAAAAGATGTTGTTTTTTCATAGATTTCATGATTTGAAAGGCAGAAAGCGGCATTATGTGTTTTTATTCTAAGCTCTCATTCCACATTCTCATTTTTATTAATTTTAAATGCTTTAAGAGTGCACTAGGTAGGTGACATACAGAGGCGTCATCCAGGCGGAACGGCCCGGTACGCCGTTCCGCTAGTTCTGCAGAGGGCCCGGGCCGCGCCGCCTCTCCGGAGGACGGGCGAGTTGCTGCTGGGCCTGCCCTCCCTCCCTTGCGTCCCGAATTGCTCTAAAATGGAGCGATTCAGGCACAGTGAGGCTTGGGGAGGCATGGCAGCCCTTCGCCATTGGAGCGGAGGGCTGTCAATCATCCGGGCGTTCCGGTTCTTGGCGCGCCCGAATGACATCACTGGTGACATAGTGTCAGCAGATGCAGCCACAGTATTTTTTCTACTTGGAAAAGTAATTTATTTTAATTTTTGGAAAATACCTTAAACATCAAAATGTGGTGTTTTGTGTTTTTTATTCAGATACAGTCAATCCTCATTATCAACTAGGGTGATGTTCCTGGAAATCCTTGTGGATAAGAAAGTCACAGATAACGAACCATTGAACCCCACTGGGATCAATTGGGTTAGGTGCAAGGGATACCTTCTCTGCCATCAGAGGAACTTAGCAGAGACCCTCAGGAAGCCAGCATCGTGCAACAGGAAGTGCCAAAAGATCTCTGAATGCTGCAGAGACCTTCCAGAGGCTGCAGGCATCTTCAGAATGGCACCTGCAACCAGCATGGACCCCTGAAAAATGGCCAGCCGGTGCTTTTGCAGGCCGTTTTCAAGGGGTCAGCACATGCCACAGGTACTAGTCTGAAGGTCCCTGCAGCCTTTGGAAAGTCCCTGCATAGTGCATAAAGAGGACAAATAACGAACTAGCAATTTTGCCCCTCACAGATAAGCAAGGCTGCATATAAAGAGGATTGACGGTATTTAGACTCTAAAAGGCGGTGCTTTGTATTTTTATGCATTTTAACCCCCTAAAAACTCTTCCTATGGTCTTTGCAGAGGAGAGAAAATAGTTGGCACAGCCTGGGAAAGAGGGAATAGAATCCTGGTGCAAATTGTAGCTACCGGTATCCACTCCCTCCTTGCCCAAACCGCCCTCTGCCTCTTCCTCCCCACCCATAACATACCTCTGCCACTGACTTACCAGGATCTGCAGCGATGGGCACGTGGAGCTCCAGGTGGCCCAGCAGCAGCACAATGTTTGTGCCGTCACTGGGCCTTTCACACATCAGAACCGAAGCTCCACTGCTGTAGAACTTTACAGCAAGTTCCGCTGTTGGAAAATGGCTGCTGACCCAGAGTGCTCTGCGCTGTGTCAGCATCCATTTTGCAAGCACTGCCACTCCGCTACCAGAGCCAGCCAGAACCTCCAGACTAGGTAAGGTAGTTGAGGTGGAGAGGGTGAATCTGGGTGGGCAGGGGGTGGATTCAGTGGCAATAGCATGCACCGGATCCTATCCCCTCCTTTTTGAGGCTGTCTGTCCCTTTCTTCTCCTTGGACTTGCATCAGCAAAAGAGCTGGCAATAATTCCCTTTGCCCCTCCCTAGCCTCCCCATCTGCCTCCCCACCGCTGGATACAGACATGCCTTTTTGACGCGGCATCATTGGTGGAGGGGGGATAGGATTGGGCTTCTAGTAATTTATTGTTAAAGCATCTGTGTTTCTACAGTATAAATGCCAGAACAGAAGCAGCTATAACAATGATGGGTGCTCCTTATTTCATTAAAAGGTCCTTTCATTCAGGTCCTCAGTGCACAAAAACCTGAAGCCTACTTAAGATGCTCCATCATCCTTACAATCCTTTGCTCATAATTAATTGAAAACTCTGCAGGAGAAACACTGAGAAAACAAAGCCTCTTTCCAAATAAGGATTAGGTTATACCAATAAACCCTGTTAAAATAAATAAAGATCTGAGCAAATCTCAGCAAATTAGCAAATCTGTTGCTAATTATGTGGCAACTGAGTATCGATTGGCAGCTTACAGAGATATTTAATGAAGACACAGATGTTGCCAGCTTATCGCGGATGTTTGGAAAATCACTGAGCTTTCAGTCTCTGCAGGTAACTCGCTTAATGGCAAAATGTAAGGTAAGTGGCCAGCCTCTTCCACTATATCCTTTGGGTAATTTATGACTCTTAAAATGGGAATTGCCAGGCACCTTGCTCCACTTACTACGGGTACTAGCATGTTATCCACTCCCTCGGTTCTTTTAAGGGGCAGGGGAATTGCAGTGATGCGTTCACGATCAGGAGATTTTTTTTTCTTTTTAAATGCAGAGGGAGCCCTCAACCCAAAAGGGTGGGGCAGGCACTGGTAAGTCCCTCCAGCCCCGAATATATGCCCAGCAGTGACACAATCCTAGCGACAGCATCGCTGTAATTCCCCCGCCCCTCACAAGCACTTACAATGCTTCTCAAACTCCTGGAGAGTCTCAGACTTCAGACAGCAGGAGGAAGAACTCAGTTTTCAGGGACGTAATCTGAAGGACCAGGAGCGCAATCCTATGCTATGCCAGCCTAGTAAGGCCGACATAGCAGGGCTGTATCCTAAAAAGCACATTAGGAAGCAGCAGCAGCAACGTCCAGGACAAGGGGAGGTTTTCCCCTTGCATCCGCGTAAGCCCCAGTCTCCCCTATGGGCATGCTCGGATCCGCGCCTGCTGTTTTGCAGGCGCAGAGGAATGTGGGCAGAAGTGGCCCGAATTGGGGCCGCCCTGGACAGGGACGGGCATTAGGATACAGCACTACAGCCATCCTGTGTCACAACCGCCATCTCCGCCCACTGCGCCGCCCAGTTACGCCCCCAGAACACCTCTGAAACACCCTCGTGGAGGCCCTGCGCTGACCGAGCGATGCCAACGCTTGACTGGCGCATGGCAGGCGCTGCTGACAGTCCAGCGCCACAGCGCCGACGCAGATGCGCTTGACGGCACGTTTGTGACAGCATTCGGCCGGTGCAAGAGCTTAGCGCCGGCACAAGGGGGGTATAGGACTGCGGTATGGGAAATCGCAGTGTAGAAGATGAGCATAGAAGGAGGCGGATTGGACTACAACACATTCTATCATATATTCGATTTTCACTTGCAGCAGAACTTCTAGATGTGGGAGCATACACAAATGGTATGGCCCACCACTAGCCTTAAGTGGCCCTGTACATCTATCCCCTCGAGATTAAATCGCTGTGAACTGTTACGTGTTTAGATCCAGCCTCTGGTAGAACAGCTATTTTCAACCACTGTGTGTGCTGGATTGGTGTGCTGCAGATGGTCTGCAGGAGTTTTGGGAATGGTCATTTATTAGTAGGGTCACTGGGGGATGTGAGCCCCCCGATGACAGAACAGTGCCAATAACCCCTGCTAACTGGGCAAGAGGCACTTTTTCAAGTGGTGTCCTCTTATATTTAGCAGGGGGAGAGCAATTGTCCCTCTTCACCCCAGCACAGTGTCTTTCTTGTGGCTGTTGCTGGTGGTGTTCTCCATTCTTCTAGATTGTGAGCCCTTTTGGGACAGGGAACCATTTAACTTTAATGTTATTATTTGCCTGTAAACCGCTTTGTGAACTTTGTGTTGAAAAGCGGTATATAAATACTAGTGATTGATTGATTGATTGAATTTTCAAAAAACTTGACTATTGTAGCCCCTTCTCAGAGCGCAATCCTAAACTAGAGTTAGGCCGGCACAGTTAGGCCAGCAAGGTTTGGCCAGCACAAGGGCCACCATAAAGTGTGTTTGGACCACTCTCGGAGTCAGGGAGGATGGTGCACATCTGTATGCTGGCCTCTCTGACTCCAAGAGAGGTCCAAACATAGTTTATGGTGTCCCTTGTGCCAGCCAAACTTTGCTGGCTTAGTTTATGCCGGCCTAACTCAGTTTAGGAGTGCGCTGTCGGTGTGTTGTGAGATGAAAAAGGTTAAAAATAGCTGGTCTAGAATGCAATAAAAAGTTAGGAACAGGGATGTAGCCAATGAAAGTGCAGCCCAGGGCAGATGGCCAAAATGCTGCCCCGCAAGTGATGTTACAACTGGAAGTGATGCTACAGTTGCATTTTTGTTTTTAGGGGTTTTGGCCATAATTTTCGATTGAGTAAAGATATTACACTCTGGTTTGTTTCACTGCAATCTGCATTAAATTACCTTTCAAATGATGTATAACACGATGGTATTATTCATACATACCAAGGTTTTCACCATTTTGGCCACTGGTGTCAAGCTCAGCTTGTTGCCCCCCTAAAGCTTGCAGCCCGGTGCAATTGCACCGCTCCTGCACTTCTTTAGCTATGCTACTGGTTAGGAACCGGCTTTTAATATACTGTATTATAAATTATCAGTGTTGTTAACATCAACAACACACATACACCCCTTATTGGGATCCCCTGCTGGAAAGGAGCCAGCCCTGCCTGAAATAGCACAGGAAAGAGGTTTATCTTTGCTTGCAAAAAGATTCAGGCATTTATGTCTGAAGATAAACAGGACATCGAAGAACATGTGTCCGGCTGCAAGGGAGGACATCCTTCTATGAGGCTGCAGATCTCACAAGGCAAACTGTCCACCTTGAAAAGGTTTCCATAAACATTCTGCTCTGTAGTTAAATTTAAACCTAAGGAACCTCACTAAATAAAACTGTTGAAAAGATGTTATGCAGTCAACAGGAATGTTGTCCCGATGGGATGAAGACCAGTGGAGATTAAAGGCACTCGCATGCAAAGAAATCAGAATCGATTCTAAAATTCACACATAGTGACATTCAGGTCTAATATTGCAGGTAATTCAAACCTTCCTCCTGACCCAATCACCCTGATTTGGGTGAGTTTTGTTTCTGGGACGTTTCTCAGTATTTGAATATTTGTGTGTTTTATTGCTATGTTTTATTAAACTTGTTTAATGAATAAGTTAGCTGCCTTGGGCCTCTCAAGAAAGAGGTAGGGAAAACTTTCCCTCTCACACAACACCAGAATTAGGAGACACCCCTTAAAATTGAGTGTTGTAGAACAGATAAAATAAAATACTTTTTTACCCAGTGGGTAATTAATCTCTGGAACTCCTTGCCACAGGAGGTGGTGATGGCCTCTGGCCTGGATGCTTAAAAGAGAATTGGACAGATTTCTAGAAGAAAGGTCCATCACAGGTTACAAGCCATGATGGGTATGTGAAACCTCCTGGTTTTAGGAGTAGGCTACCTCTTAGTGCCAGTGCAAGGGAGTGGCAACAGGATGCAAATATCCTGTTGTCCTGTGTGCTTCCTGAGGCATCTAGTGGGCCATGGTGAGACACAGAAAGCTGGACTTGATGGGCTTTTCGCCTGATCCAGCAGAGCTCTTCTTATGTTCTTATACTTAAAAAAATTAAAATTCATCCCGGACCTTACTAGCTTACTAGTTTTTCTTATTGTCCCTATGCAGAGCAGAATGAAAGTTACAAGGAATAACAGTCCCATGTCGAGTTCTTTACCCAGATATGCCACGTCGTGCAAATGATCCTTTGCCCTGATGTTGCTACAGTGTGGGTCAAACCATTCATTGCTTTAACCTTTCACTTTTTAGAAAAAACTAAAAAAGCAGCTGAAGTAGTGGTGGTAGGAGAGAAGCTTTTCCCTACCCCTGCCACGGTCCTGATCCAGATTGTGCCCCTTGCAGCTGTTCGATCTACTGGGGGGGGGAGAAACTTCTTTTTATACTAATGGGGGCGTTTCCCCCTTGGCAAATGGCAGCAGTGGGCAGGTGTGGAGTGGAGGATTAACAAGCATACACACAAGCCCTTACAAAGACCGTGCTTGAAGTTATGTGTCTTAGACCTTGTATGTTTCTCCACTCTTGCCAATGGTAGCCAATGGCACGGATGGGAAATATACAGAATAATAATGTTGGGGGGCACATGGCCAGGGACGAATGGAGTCCCAAGTGCGCCCATGGCAGGGTGACAAAACCATGCCCCCAGCACGTTGCCCCGCCCCCGTGCGTCGCCCAGCCATACCTCCCTTCGCCCGGAATAGCTCCATTTTGAAGCGCAAACGATGCGAGGGAGGGCGGGTGGGCCACACAGTGCGCGGGTTACTCCATGGACTCCGCATAATGCCACCCCGCCACTGCCGGCGCCCATGGCTTGCGCCACCCCGGGCTACACCTTTTCTCCTCCTCTGCACATGGCAAGTCTACAGACAAGAATGCTGTCTTTAGCAGCAGACCAAGGATTCTTATACATTTAATATTATATTTTCCACCCACAACCCCCGCAAAGATTACAGGACTCTTCTTTAAATTTCCAGGCACGGCCAAGAATTCTGAGACTGTCCTGACACCATCAGGACAGTTTGCAAGTCAAGGGCGAACTAATGCGGGCCAAAAATTCAATGTCCGTTCCCCGGTGATCAAAACACAGGTGCACACTGCCCCGAAGTCTGGGCTTCCAATGGCAGGTTCCTGCAAGCCTCTTTTGCAGCATTACAGATTTCCTTTGGTCTTGTCTGTGGTCGCATTTAAATTATGCATGTAATATATACAATTCCGTTTTTTAAAACTGCAGGAGGATGTGAACAATAGGCTTGTCGGAGTTGCAACTCCCCGAGAGGCTTGCTTATCCATTCCGTGTGAAGCTGCTGCCCCCCCCCCCCCAAAAAGAGAGAAATCATCAGGTAGCAATACAGGAATGAAAAACTGGCAGTTGCACAGAAGCAGCACAAGGCTGTGTTTTTAACCCGGAGTTTCCTCTAATTGCACCAGTGGCTCCACTTTTACCCACTTCTGAAAACTGCTAGCCTTCAGGTATTCAGTGATGCCAATTCCAGGAAGTGAAGGAGAGGAGATTGCCTTTTTAACATCAATCAGTAGCCAAACAGCATCAGTAGCAATGAAATCCTACCCACATCTACTCAGAACCATCCCTTTGTGTTCAGTGGGTCCTGCTCCCAGGGAACTGCAAGGATTGCTGACAGAATTCTTATTCCGTAAGCATAAAGGCTGGGCTATTGGCATGGCAGCTGCTGTAATGGCTGGGGCCACAAGCAATGTGCCAATAATAACCACCGGAGCCTCCACTGGAGCAAGTAAGGTAGCAAAGAGGGCATTCCAGGGGAGGATCAGGTAGGGGATTGGGACTGGCCAAGGGTGTGTCAGGGGCAGGCTGGGGGTGGCCACTGGTAGTACCAATATCTTTTCTCCCCGTCCAGGCTCGATACGCCCCCTTGAACCCACTTAGATTTACACAAGCCGAAGAGCAGGTTCTGAGCCAAATAGGCCCACTGGGGACAAGGTAAGTAAAAATCTTGTACCGTACTTACTCTCCATTGCTGCCTAGACCATAGCTACCCCATAGCATGCAGTGGTGGCTGCATCAGTGCCACTGCATATTCTGGGCCAGCCCATGTATTAAAATGCTATAGCCATTGAAGAACGGTCTTCTACTCACTGAACATTCTGATGATGTCACTGGGAGCGCTAGGTAGGCTGGATCCATATTTGTTCACTGCTCGGACTGCAAACTGGTACTTGCTGTTTGGAGTGAGCCCCTTCAGAACCATCGAGTCCATCTGGATCTGCTCTCGAATTGCTGTCCAGTTGCTGTCAAGTTCAGGCCTTGAGAATGAATAGATACAATGCAAAATAATTAAGCTAAGTGGATTAACCTGTAGCCAAATGTTCTATGGACACATAGATCTGTAGCCAAATATTCACAATTCTTTGAAGTCTGCCAAGCTTACAGGTTTGAAAGCCTAAGGTTGTAATACTATACATACTTACCTGTGAGTTGGGCCAGCAACGTTTGGTTGGCACAAGGGCCACCATAAATAGCATTTGGACCACTCTCGGAGTCAGGGAGGATGGCGCACATCTGTGTGCTGGCTTCTCTGACTCCGAGTGGTCCAAACAGACTTTACGGTGTCCCTTGTGCCAGACAAACTTTGCTGGCCTAACTGCTGGCTAAACTCCAGGTTTGGATTGTGCTCTAATACTTGGTCCATCCTATTGATTAGAGAAGCCACTCTGTACTTCCATGTATCTGATGGTGCTAATATCAAATTTGGAGCAAGCATTCTGGCATTTTCAAACAAGTACCCTATTTTAAACAATTTTATGATCCCTCTTTCCAACATGAAACAGTGGCAAAATGGAAAGACAGAAACGGATGCTCAGAAAACCAAAATTGGTACAAATCCCAAGGACACAACTCTTCTCCTGCCTTCCAAATCCACGATGGCCACACCATAGCTGCACACAGCCAACACAGACACACTGTTCACTTGAAGGAGAAGCCCTTCTGCAGCCCCTCTAGCCTAGAGGCTCTAGGAGCATTCATCTCTGTATCCTGCCCGGGGTCTCTAGCATATGGGCCACCCCGAGGCAGAGGCGGATCTACAGGGAGGGCAAAGCTCTAAGTGTTGCAAGAAGCCTTACCCTGTCATGTAAATCCCTCCTCTCCCTTGCTGCTGTAGCCAGTAAGCAACACCAAGATGTTGCTGTTCCCTGTGAAGATTGGCTAAAACGGTGCAGGAGAGGAATGATTTCCACTGCAAGGTGAGGCTTCTTGCAAAACTTAGGGCTTTGCCCTCCCTTAGATCTGCCTCTGCTCCGAGGGCAAAAGCAGAAGGAAAACCACAAGCAAAACCAAGATTTTATAAAAGTGGTTCCATCACTGGGGTACCCACCACAAAAGCAGCAGAGTTAAGCCCAACTGAGCACTCAGTGCTACAGCAGCCCAGCAGGAAGAGCTTTACTGTCTTCTATGGGGCAGCTACCCGCATTGTGTGGGGCAAGCAGAATTGTATCCCACACCATCTCGCTAAAGACCTTCAGATGGAAGTTTTTGAAAATAACAAAATGACATATAAAGATAAAATTAAGCCAATGCTCCTTTTACCCAGCTGTCCTTGCAAATATTTATTGCAGGAAATCACCTCAAGGCCTTAGATCTACTTTGTTTATACAGAGCTAGCTTCAAAAACAACACAAAAGTCAGGCAGTCTTCTAATGAAAAGTACAGCACAAGGCAAGCAATCTGTGCATACCCTGTTTATTTGTAGCTAGCAGGAAGGTGCTGCCAAAACGGACTCATGTGACTTCTTTTTGTCAGTCAATTCAAAATGTTTGAATTGTTGGAGGGTCAATTCTGTTGAGCAAGAAGGTCAGAGATGGATAAAAAGAGTGCAGTTTGGAACGGTTTGTTTCCACCCAGTCAGTACTTGGTGAACTTGAGAAACCAAATTTTCTATTCACAGGAGACGAAAAATTTTTTTGTGTGTGTTTAAATCTACACAGCAGCCCAAGAAGAAATGACTCAATCCTAAAATATTGTCTTGTCTCAAGCCTCAGTGTCTGCTGGAACTCTTAAGAGTGCAAGCCTAACCTGGAGTTAGGCTGGCACAGTTAGGCCAGCAAGGTTTGTCTGGCACAAGGGCCACTGTAAAGCACATTTGGACCACTCTCACAGCGCAATCCTAGAGGATTGTGCCCTCAGAGTCAGGGAGGATGGTGCACATCTGTGTGCTGGCCTCTCTGGCTCCAAGAGTGGTCCAAACATACTTTATGGTGTTCCTTGTGCCGGCCAAACTTTGCTGACCTAACTGTGCCGGCATAACTCCAGGTTAGGATTGTGCTCTCAGAGGAAAATGTCTCCTCATGTTTTCCCTTCACCAAAGATGGCAGAGGTTTCCTATTATTCTGTACCTATCTGATGACTCTTAATTCTGAGCCAGGCGGAGGACCTTCACTGTTTCTGTTAATTAAGAGCATCTGTTCCCTGTACAGATGCTTGTCTAATAGGAATCTTAGTTTTTATAGGGGAACATTTTTCCCCACTGTTCAAAGCCATTGCTTGTTAAAATGATATTGTACATGCAAAAAAGAGACTGCATTTGGACAATGGAGCAGGAAGGAAGCAGATATTTGAAAGGAATCTCATTTTAAAATATCACTAAATGCATGGAGGGGGGCTCACCTTTAAAAGAAAAACTCTTAAGGTCACTCTAGATGTTTACTGTTGTTACCCCCCCCCCCGCGACTTCCTTAGAGAGACACGAAGAATAATAATTTTAACTGCATAAAAAACAAGATACTATACAATGTATGACATATTTTCAGACTGTGAGCCATTTGGCGACAGAGAAACATTCATTTATGTATTTAGGGTACAATCCTAACCAACTTTGCCGCACTGACATAGCTGTGCCCCTGGGGCATGTGCTGCACCCTGCAGTTGAGGGGGGGCAGTCACGGAGGCCTCCTCAAGGTAAAGGGATGTTTGTTCCCTTACCTCAGAGCTGCATTGCCTTTACCTTATACCTGTGTAAGTGCACAATCCTAAACTAGTTAGGCCGGCATAAACTAAACCAGTGCAGTTTGGCCAGCACAACGGCCACCATAAAGCATGTCTGGACTACTCTTGGAGTCAGGGAGGATGGCTCACGTCTGTGTGCTGGCCTCTCTGACTCCGACAATGATCCAAATATACTCTACTGTGTCCCTTGTGCTGGCCAAACTTTGCTGGCTTAGTTTATGCCAGCCTAACTCAGTTTAGGATTGCACCCTAAACCACTTTGCAAACTATTTTTTGTTTAAAAGAGGTCTATGAGTGTGTGTGTATAAATTGTGCATGCATGTGTGCACCCACACAAATTCAATAATTTGTGCACTCTCTGTCACACACACACACACACACACACACACACACACACACACACACAGAGAGAGAGAGAGAGAGAGAGAGAGAGAGAGAGAGAGAGAGAGAGAGCAATAATTGCTATATTTAAAGTTTCTTTAAAGCTGCCACTGAACAGCACTGCTTAATATTTTCTTTAGATGTTACTTAGAGAGAGATACACAAGAATTTCAAATTTTGGGTTTGAGTATCCTCCCATCTTGTACTAGACCCTGCTAGGTCTAGTATACAATACCTGATCTACATATAGAAGCCTCAGGATAGACCCAGAACATTCTGGAAAAATCCAGGTGAAGAGCCGGTAATTCTGCAGAAATTCAGGGTTTTGTCCATCCTTAAAAGCAATCCAAAAGCCTACAAAAAATAACACCAGGCAGCAGCCTGCAAAATATCTTTAAGGTCAAAAGTCTATAATATAAAGCCTTAAGATGCCCCAGTGAACAGAGAATCCAGAAGGCTTGCAGGACCAATTTCTGCTCTCAAATTACTTTGGTAGAAATTCCATAACAGTGCTGAAAAGTGTACAGTGCAAATATATTAGCCACTATGTACCAAATATCTGCAGCTGTATCTGGGAGGAGAATTCTATCATGTAAGTGCCATCTGTTTTATCCCTTTACAACTCTTCCTGTTGATTAAAGTCCCACTGACTTTTTTCTGGTGGGTTTTTTTTCTTTTCAGTTGCAAAAATGTTCAATGTTAAAGGGTTCTGCAAAACCGACTAAGGGAATAATTTTCCAGAAACAAACATCTACTAACATCTCCTAACATTTAAAAAGTATAATACTTAACCCAACTGAGCAAGAGGCACTTTTTCAAGTGGTATTTAGCAGCGGGAGAGCAATTATCCTTCTTCACCCCTGCGCAGTGTCTTTTCTAGTGGCTGCTGCTGGTATTCTGCCTTTTTGTTAGATTTTGAGCCCTTTTGGGACAGGGAGCCATTTAACTTTATTATTACTATTACTATTAGCCTGTAAACCACTTTGTCTGAAAAGCAGTATATAAATACTGTTGATTGATTTTCTCCTAACAATAATGTGGGACTTACACTTAGTTGAACTAACAAGTTCTGAACTAACAAGTCCAAAACGGAAGACAGAAAGAAACATTTGGCACTCCTATGTACCACAGCAATGACACAAATGGCAATAATAGTGAAGTCACAATCACCGTGAAAAATGTTCTGCTAGGACAGTGGTCCTCAAACGTTTTAGCACTGGAACCCACTTTTTAGAATGACAATCTGTCCGGGACCCCCTCGGAAGTGATGTCATGGCCAGAAGTACCATCACTGTGACACCAGAGCCTGCTGCCTTCCTGAGAATGCAGCCATAAGTTGGGTTATTTCTCAACCATTTTCCAATAGCAAAGTGAATCATACTTCTGAAGTATGGTGGTTGCACTACCCATCACGGCCTGTAGCCTGCGATGGACTTTTCCTCCAGAAATCTGTCCTGTCCTCTTTTAAAGGCACCTAGGCCAGATGCCATCACCACCACCTGTGGCAAGATTAATTACCCACTGGGTAAAAAAGTATTTCCTTTTATCTGTTCCCAACGCTCAATTTTAGTGGATGTCCATTTTAGCTCTGGATGCAGGTGCCATTCCGAAGGTCCCTGCAGCCTTTGGAAGGTCTCTGCCTAGTGGATAACGTGGACAGAGGTGCAGATAATGAGGAAAGTAACAATTCTGCCCCTCGCAGCTAACAAGTTCACATATAAAGAGGACTGACTGTAATAAGTCTATAGTTGGCTTTTTTAAATGAAACACTAACAGATCCCTGTAAATAGTTGCTGCTCTGATTGCACAGCTAAACAGGGGCCCCCGATTCTCCATGGGGAACCCGTTCCATCTGCGCAAGGCCCAGATAAGATTGGCCCATAGATCTCTCGTTGCACATTTGTGTGTTGCATTTACTGAATTTTTAACTGGGAATTTGAGAATATTCATTGCTGGAGAAAATGGTGCATTTCTGGACCACGGAGTAAGGATTTTAAAGTTAATGGATTCCCCAAGTGACTGAGTAAAAGAGTCTGCCCAATCACTGCGGACCCCCAAAGCCCATGAGTCGCATTAGAAAATGTCAGAGCACGAAAACATATTTAATATACTGTTTCTTGGCTTGGAAATCACACTGCTGCCTGGGGTCGTGAGAAAATGCAGGTTTCAGAATGGGGTTACACAAACAAGCAAATTTGGAAACCACTTGAGTAAAGTCACAGTTGAAGAAGGAACCTATCAGAACAGACAATCGCAGTTGCTCTGATAGCCGGGGGGGGGGGGGGAAGCATCGGACACAAGAGCACAGTGTGGACAAACTGGCTTAGATGCAGCACTTGGGCCAACGGGGAGCCTCCCTTGTGCCAGCCGAGTTTGGGCAGAACTGGGTGGGTGGGCAGAACTGGGCAGGGGTGGGCAGGCCGGTGAACGTGACGGCCTGGAGAGGGGGCAGGGTTGGGATGCCGTCAGGAGGCCGGGCAGTCCTGATTCGAGCTGGGTGGCTCCCTCGGTTCTGCGCCTGCTAAATAGGCTAAATAGCAGGCGCAGATCTGAGGAACCCTAAAGGGAGGCCAGAGGCTCCCCTGGGGCAAGG
>JAJKFI010000101.1:4311026-4334462 GCA_029204185.1 Lerista edwardsae | reverse complement strand
CACACACACACACACACACACACACACACACACACACACCCTCATGCTGAAATGAGACACAGTGAATTCAAATTAAGAGAGTCTGCATGAGAATTTGATCATTCTTAATTCACTTTAACAGCTCAATCCTATGAATGTATACCCAGAAGTAATTCCCATTATGTTCAGTGGGGCTTACTCCTAGGAAAGTGAGGGTAGGACTGTCGCCTAAAATTCTAAGGGCCCAATCCTATCCAACTTTCCAGTGCCGATGCAACCAGGCATGAGCCCACTGTAACATCAGGGCATTTAAATTAACGGGAGCCAGAGAAGCCATGAAGTCTCTTCTTGGTGACCTTTCAGACATTACAGTATGTAAGTCCATTAGACCTGATGTTCAGAGTGAACACAATGGCATAAAACAGTGGTCTCCAAACTCCAGCCTGTGGGCTGGATCCACTGCTCCCTCTGCCTACAATCACCACAATTCCCATAAGTACCTTCACACCTCTGCCTGTTTTGAGAAGAAGGCAAAATGGCTACCTGTTTTTGCTGCTGTCTGTGTGTGCCTGAGAACAATTACTGGTAAATAAAATTGTTCCATTTTTCTTTCTATTCCCTCCTCCCGCTGCTTTCTGCTTCTTAGCCAAGCTCCCCAACACCAGCAGCTGCTGTTAGAAGCCTTATTCACCAAATTGGTCAGCGTATAAGTCAATCCATGCTTTCAGTTTAATTTGCAGTCATAAGTTTTTTGACTTATACACAAGTATACATGGTAAATTCATCCCCCCCCCCCAAAAGGTTACCTGATGAATTCCACTATGTAGTACTGAATTGGGGAACTTCCTTCACTGGGTCCTGGTTTCCATGACAAGGTTACTTCCGAGTCGGAAATAACAATGACTTGAGGCTGATAAGGTGGATCAGGAGGCATACATTTATCTGAGGCAAAAGAATTATGTATGTTTGTCAGCAATACAATATCATCAGTCACGTCCATGGCCCATACGCCACCCAGAGCCAGGTACGCAGACCTCCCCTGAGACTGCCGCCCCCCCACACTTACCTGAAGCCTCAGAGCCTCACACAATGTTTATGGGGCCTTCAAAAGTGTTCTGAAGCTTTTGGAAGGCCTTTAAGTAGTACTTCCGATTTTCCTCAGAAAACCAGTAGTACCGTTGAAAGGCCTCTTGAAAGCTTCAGAATGCTTTCTGAGGCTCTGTGGACATTGTATGC
The DNA here is from genome assembly GCA_029204185.1 of Lerista edwardsae. Lineage (NCBI taxonomy): Eukaryota > Metazoa > Chordata > Lepidosauria > Squamata > Scincidae > Lerista > Lerista edwardsae. The sequence goes on along the minus strand of JAJKFI010000101.1, from coordinate 4,333,247 downwards.
GGCCTGCCTGGCTCTCAGAAAGGCTCCAGAGGGTGGGCGGCAGCAGTGGTGGCTTCTGGGTGTCCACCATGGCACCCAGGACCATGTGACCCCTGGAAACCCACCCTCCCCCCCAGTCAGGTACACTGGGTATTATATGGATGTTTTAGGCCACTTTCAAGAAATGGCAAAATACATCTTTAAACAGGAAATCTCTCTAAGCAGAGGCTAAACAAGGAACGATCAGGAACCGCCAAGTTAAGGAGTTCTGAAGAGCTAGTCACTGAAAACGGTCTTCTGGCATGCACAAAGGACTCACAGAGAGGGAGAGTTTAAGTGTGTGCTGCACTGTGTACACACTCAGAAATAGCAAACATTCTTCTCACTGATTCTGAGTACCTTTGAAGCATAGCCAAGGCTTCCATGAGTTCCAAAGGACCCAGGAGACTAGAAGCATCAGGAGCCACAACAAACAGTTAACATGGTCAGCCAACTGTGGGGGCTCCTGAGATATTATGGCATAAGCTTTTGCGGTCTAGGAAGCTTAAGCCATGATATATTTATTTGTCTTTACATTGCAATGCGACTTGTTGTGGCGTATTACCCGGCATTCTGGGAGATTCAACAGCAGGTCCAAATTCTTTAATTATAAAAAGAACAGCAACATAGAATCTTTTGGGACCTTAAAGGCTGACAAATATATTGTGATAGAAGCTCTTACAGACAAGAAGGCTTATGCCACAATATGTTTGTTGGTCTTCAAAGCTCCAGAGGAGCTCCATTGCTATTTTTTCAACAGAGCACACAATGGGGGAGGAAGGCCTTCTGTTCAAAAAGGGAAACAGGAAGAACATGCTATGGACGCCAGTCACATTTACCCATATGCTGGGATGGATGCAGTGGTGCAATTCAAATGAATTAACAACCGGTTCTATGACATCATAGCCGGAGCCCAAAAAAAAAACCCCAAAGCCAGCCAAGGTAGGCGAGTGGGCGGGGCCTGGCCATTTAACAACCGGTTCTATAGAACCTGGGCGAACCCCCTGAATTTCACTACTGGATGGATGGATGGAAATACGACAACTGAAGCTGTGCAGGAGATGCCTGCTTCAACAGGCCTGTCAATGGGACAATTTGTGTAGCCATGACACAAAAACAGCAATATGGGCAAGAAATGTTTTGAAGGAAATCTTTGTGAAGACTTCTCAAGAAGGTTCACAAAGGCATCAAACACAACAGCCCACATCATTAATCCTTCTAAATGATGCTCCTGACTGCTCTGCCATTACAACTACATCATGCCCTCTGACCAGCAGTGCCTTTGAAATTGTCTTCCTACCTGCAATTTGCACACTATACCAAGTCTTCTCACTGTCTAAAAAAAGGTAAAGGTTTCCCCACGACCAAATGGTCTAGAAGCCTAGACTGACTGTAGGGGGAGGTGCTCCTCGCTGTTTCTAAGCCAAAGTGCCGACATTTGTCTGAGGTCAGGTTTCCATGGTCACATGGCCGGCATGACTATATGCCGAGGTGCACGGAACGCTGTGACCTTCCCACCAAAGTACCTATTTATCTACTCAAATTTGTACGTGCTTTCAAACTGCTAGGTTAGCAGGAGCTGGGACAAGCGACAGGAGCTCACTCCATTGTGTGGTCTCGAACTGCCAATCTTCCGGTCAGTAAACGCAGCAGCAGCAGCGGTTTAACCATGTCCCACCATTAACCATTAACCACCATGTCCCACCACATCTGTCTACCTTGCCAACAAAACAAAACATCTGGAATTAACAGCCCAATTCTAAACTGGCTCCCGCAGGAGCAGCTGTACCAAAACAGTGACCGCTGCATCCAATGGGAGCCACGTTATACCGCTGGCACTGAAGTGCCTTATGGCCCTTTTGCGACACTGGCCCCAGCAGTAAACCAAAGCAGTTAAGATCAGGCCCTAACTCTGCCCCAAATCAGCATCCAGAATGGCAAGCGATGTGTGCAGCTTTTACCTTGTGATAAAGTCGTTACATTCCTGGGCATGCTGGGCTGGCCTTTTCCTGCCCACCCGTAAGCCCCGACACTGACCCGGTGGAGAGTGCCTGGCTTCAAGTCTCCAATAACAATTTCCTGTTTGGAAACGGCAAGGGGGAGGGAGAAGAGGAAAATACATCAATCAATCAATACATCTGTCAATAAAACAGCAGGAGACAATTTAATTATCTGCTTTGTTCAAATGGAATCAACATTTTGCGTGGTCCAAATGGGTTAAGCGAATCCTGTTCGGTTCCAACGAGATCAATACTGATCACGGTTTGCTGTTGCTGTTCAAACAAGAACTCTCTTCTTTAGTTCCCTTTCCCATTATGCTGAGGATGCATAAGACATGATTTCACTGCCTTGTGTGTTCCCTATCCCCACACTTTACAGCTGCCAATAAGATGGAGAATGCAATCCTAACCTGGAGTGAGGCTGGCACAGTTAAGCCAGCAAAGTTTGGCTGGCACAAGGGCCACTGTAAAGCGTGTTTGGACCACTCCTGGAGTCAGGGAGGATGGTGAACGTCTGTGTGCTGATCTCTCTGACTCCGAGAGTGGTCCAAACATACTTTACAATGGCCCTTGTGCCGGCTAAACTTTGCTGGCCTAACTGTGCTGGTCTAACTCCAGGTTAGGATGGCACTCGGGGTGAAGTAGTGGAAATGCATATGAGGATATCAAACTATGTACTTCCTCATGTTTATTTATTTTTCACATTTTTATATTGCTATTCCTTCAAGGAGCTCAGGGTGGTGCAGTAGTGTTCCTAGCAAGGGGACACACACTAAATTTTACAGGAGCCTGAGCTCCTGAGTAAAGCAGACCGTCCCCCTCCCCCGCAAAACTTAGGGTGCGATCCTAACCTGGAGTTAGGCAAGCACAGTTAGGCCAGCAAAGTTTGGCCAGCCCAAAGGCCACCATAAAATGCTCTCTCTGACCACTCTCTGAGTCAGGGAGGATGGCACACGTCTGTGTGCTGGCCTCTCTGACTCTGAGAGTGGTCCAAACATACTTTACGGTGTCCCTTGTGCCAGCCAAACTTTGCTGGCCTAACTGTGCCGGCCTAACTCCAGTTTAGGATTGCGTCCTCAGTATGTGTCCCCTGAATTCCACTGAGGTGGTGTACATGGTTCCTTCCCTCCTTTGGTTCTAACAACAACCCTGTGAGGTAGGTGAGGCTGAGAAATAGTGACTTGACCAAGGTCACCCAGGAGGCTTTGTGGCTGAGCGGGGAATTAAATCTGGATATTCCAGATCTAAATCTAACTCCCGAATATTTCTGTCTCTCATATTCTTTTCCTATATTTCCACGTGTCCCTCCTATTCATCTATTGTCAACCTTGTCTCAGTTTTAGACTGTGAGTTTTAGATTGTGAGACAGGGATTTCTTACCAATATTTGCAAAACACCGTATGCCCAGACAAAATAACCATAAGGAATACAGGGGAAGTTCATGTATCACGGAGCAAGATATCTAGTTTGAGAACCACTGTTCTAAGGAGATTTGTTTGGAAGGCCAGAGCTAGATTGAAAATGAATGGGCGCCCACCTGAAATTGGCTCACAACTCACCTAGTGGGTCTTGGCCCACAGTTGGAGAAACACTGCATAGCAAGTAGCCAAGCATATACACTCATACAAAACAAAAGTCTTTTTTTTCTGTGAAGTTCCCTGAAGGATATCTACTAATGTGAACACCACTCATTTCACTCAGCAAAGACGGAACGTTTGTGGAAAGTTTGTTTGTGGCTCAAGAAGGTGTGCAAGGTTATGCAACTTCTTCCTGCATCAGTGTCTGATCTAGTTTAATTTTAATCCTACATAGAAGAGAACCTTGAAGTGAAATCCTAAACTTGCTGGCTCCTAAAAGGACATAATGGAACCAGAAATCTGAATTTTTCCCCACAACAACCAAGCTTTGAATTATGCCTCCTCTGATAACCAGGAAGAGTTTTGTACAAAGGAGTATATTTGTGTTGAGGCCCAAGGAAGGCTGGCTGCAGCCCAAGGCAGTACCAATCAAGAGGGAGAACAAGTGGAGAGGCAAGGCTATTGGCGCACGCCCAAGCAGGGACTTGCTCTGGGCTCGTAGATGGGCAGCACAATCCAAATGCTCATGCCAACAGCTGGTGCAAGCCACTTGCCCCGACCAAGCTCTGTCGCACACATGCCATAAAGCACTAGGAGACCTTGCAAGTGCTGCGGATTTCATAGGATGCAGTTTAAGCTTGGGCTGTTATAGCTGAATCCTGAGCAGGGCTGGGTGTCGCGAACATGTCGTAAAGCACGTTTGCGGCACGAAGGGGGTAGTGCTGGGCCTTGGTGCTGGGCCTCAGTGCCGCGATGTTGACTGGCCAGCACTCTTCCAGGACCAGCCAGCAGTAAGGTTTCTTGGGATGGTAGGGAGGCAGAGTTTGGGCAATGGGATGGAGGGAGGACAGAGGATCAGTCCAGGAGGGGGACACAGACAGCGGCAGCCTCTAAAACTGAATCCTGGAACCCTTTCCAGGCTGGGCAGCCCAACACAGGCCTCCTTGACTCTAAGCCCGCTCAATTATGGCACCTTAGCGGTGTTCCCCAGGGTAAGGGAGCAAATCCAATTAAAAAACAACAACAGAAAACTTCAGAAGTATATAGTACTTACAAAAATTGCTTGCCCATCCAGCTGACTCTGGTATAAGAAAGAAGAAGAAAAAAGAAAATCGATGAATTAAGAAACTACCTAACTAAATTGAAAGTGATGATTAAACAAATTAGGTTGGCTCGAAAAGGTTCCTTCCTCCAAAGATGGCACCTTCATCTGATGGGTACGAGTCCCTCTACAGTTGAAGATTCTATTGAAGAAAGGGAACTTTCGGATCCAACTTGTAATCCATAAGGTATGAGGAGGAGTTGTTTGTGGAAAAGAGCTAAGGAGATATTTCATTTTAATATTTGTATCCTTTTTTCTTCCAGCAACTTACAATAAATGCAAAACAAATTAAATAATATGAAAGCAAAGCAACAATCCAAACTAATATAAAAGCAATTTATTAACAAGCGACAAGAGCCTGTCGATAATTCGAATCATTAATATTACAATAACACAATGCTACGCAATTCAAAAACATGATATCAATACAGTCATACAAAGCATTTCAAGATATCAGAGCACTCAAAGAATCAAAGCCAACAGCACTATAACAATTCATAGAAAAGAAATAAAACATAAAAGCATCCCAAGACATGAACCCAGCATAAAGCTCCAAGACAGAAGTGTGCCATCAACAACCATCAGTCCAGTAATGGGATAATGACATGCAAACAGATGGTAGGTATTTTTAGAGAATTAAAGGCAGTGATGAAGCATCATGTAGCACTTCTAAGGCCATCATGATCTGTTTGGGCAGAGACCAAAGCATGACAGGATACATGAATTTGTGCGCCACAGGGAACAACAGTCCCAGCCATAGGTACTGGGAATTTATGCAAGAGAAAATTAAGAACATAAGAAGAATCTTGCTGGATCAGGCCAAAGGCTCATCTAGTCCAGCTTCCTGTGTCTCACAGTGGCCCACCAGATGCCTCAGGGAGCACACGAGACAACAAGATGCCTTCATCCTGTTGCACAAATACTCAATTCTTAGAAAGAATATTTTAGAAAGAATATAGAGTATAGAATATATTAGAAGGAATATACAATTAATAGACCGCACCTATGAGATCATCCCCATTAGTTTGGCAGTGCTTTAAGAGAAGTCAGCATTATACCTGTAGGAAATGAACCTTCAATTAAAAAAAATATCTCTATGATTATGATGAAAAGCAGCTTCTCAAGCACTCAAGCTGCCCTTGTCTCAGATTAACTACTGGTCTACAAAAACTCCTCTGTCCTTCTATTTGAAATGAAGAATGCATGGCTATTCTCAGAGACAGACTGAGGTATTGCATACTGAGAAAAAGTGATAGGGAAAGAGAAAGATGAATATTGAGAAATGGACTGTGGGGAGGGAACATAAGAAGAATCCCGCTGGATCAGGCCAAAAGCCCTTCTAGTCTAGCTTCCTGTATGTCACAGTGGCCCACCAGATACCTTAGAAAGCACATAGGACAACAAGATATTTGCTTCCTGTTGCCAATCCCTTGTATCTGGTATTCTGAGGTAAATTTCTGAGGTAAACTTATGAGGTAAATATGAAGATGCTGTAGGGATTCCTCAGTTAATGTAAGAACACAACCTCACTTGCGACTGTGAAAGGAGGTGTTTCCATGATTGTTGTGAGTGGGAGCAAAATTGAAGGATGGGGTGCACACAACTCATCACCATTGCCTGAACTGCTTCCTATAGCCATGGTTTTTCCCAGACTAATGCTACAAGTTGACATAGCATTGCTGTGGTGACTTCTTCTGGGGAAAGAAGTGCAGCACTCCACTGGCATCTGCCATTTTTTCCCAGAAGCCTCCACTTCAAAGTGACTCTCTGTCATTACATAGAGCTCAGGCCATTTTTCGCCTGGCTAGTTGGCAACCCTAGGTCTGAGCAAGGGGCAGATGACAAGAATGTTCCAACTGTACCACGGTGGATAAAAGCAAGCTCAATAGAAAATCAGCAGTCCAAAGATAGAAAAATGTTGATTCTAGTCCTCAGCATATTTACATGGTTGCTTTTCTTGCATTGGATATTTCTTTAAAGAATTAAAACGTATAAGCAAGAGTCCACACAAGCAGAAGCATCTAAGTTTGCTATTTTTAAATTCTACCCACAAGGCTCAAATCCTATTAGCATCTGGAACAGTGACACTCTCTTTTGTTCACCCACTTACCTCTTTACTCCTGGATAAAAATGACATGAGCACACCCTAATAAGACCAGGCGCATGGAAAAACCCTGATTGGTACCACATTTTGATGAATGGCCAAGGCAACTGTTCAGTTACAGTATTCATACATTTTTCCACACTTGCATGCAGACGTCTCCATCATTAAAATGCCTGGATTAAAGTAAATGTGCAAATGTCTAGTGCATGTGTTTTTAATTTAGAGAGCAAGGTTCCCCAAACTTAATCTTTTTCAATAGGAAAATTAAAGTGGAGGATGAAAGTAAAATAAGGTTTTTGTTTTATCAGCTCAACATCACCTGGGCTTTCTGTTGCAAATTCCGAAGATCTACAGGTGCTCCTTTTTTTCTGGCTCAATGGCTTTGATTTTACAGTACATAGAAATAGAACACAGACACAGAACAGGTGCAGCTTGGCCCAGCATGGATGTACTGGTGGGAAACAGTATACACAGCGCCCAGCATGAGGAGTGATCAGAAGCACTGTGAGACACACGCCCGCCAAAAAAGACGACCACTTTGCATACACTGATATAGAAAAACACAGTCACTGAACTTTCAATAGGAAAGGAAAGCTGCCGTAGGCCATGACAATCAGTGGGCACAAAGTGGATTTTGACGGTGTCTGACTCTTCTCAAATAGTATTTTTCTATTTGAACTTATGAAATTGCTTTGGGGAGTCAGGCCATTGGTCCATATAGCTGACTATGACCTACACAGGCAATTTTCAACTAGTGTGCTGTGTTACACTGGTTGTGTACCACAAAAGGTCCACAGGTTGCACAATGGTTGAAAATAACTGAAACACTCTTCTGGGTTCTCTGACTGTTTCTAGGGCAACTGTTTGTAGTAACTGGAGCAGGAGGTGTGGATTGATGGTAAAGCTTCTGGTACTTCCTGAAGCTAAGCAGGAGAATCTGTGGTCTTGTTTTTTGATGGGAGACGGAATGCCAGCCTGTGACAAGCTGCAGTATCTGTTGCGGCAGGACAGAGTCACTATGGAGCTAATTAGCCAGTGTGGGAATGTGTGAGAAGGCCAGCAGGCAAAAGAATAGAGTACAACTATGAGGACCTGTCCAGGCTTGACATACAATTGTCTGCTGAAGCTCGATGGCATGCAGTCAGAGGAGAGAACCACACTGTGAAGGTTACATCTGGGACTGAGGATTTGGTAAATCATAGAATATTGTATATTTGTAAAAAAAAAAAAACATTGAAAAATGGTGGTTTAGACTAGCCTGCCCATGTACGCCACCTTGGACATTTGCTTCAACATGGGAAAAGCAAGCTATAAATTCTTCAAATAAATAAAAATAATAAATAAATAAAGCTGTCTTTGTAGTAGGCTCTGCCACCAGAGGAAGACAGTTCATTACTATGGATAGTTGCCCTAGAAACAGAGCCACAGAACTCAGTCTTCCGGAAGCTGGAAGTGACATCGCAAGAGATGAAGACCATAGAGAAGACCATAGAGCTCAATGTGCCGTGCAGAGAAAATCATTGACAATCACTGGGTTGCACAGTGACCTGCAGTGCTCTTGAGTTTTAGAGTTCTCAGCCTTAACTGGTGGTTTTCTGAGACCTTCTGCATGCAAACAGGGGCTTTACTACTTATCTATATCTCTTCCCCACACACATACATCAATATGTACAGGACCACATCAAAGCAAAGCCCATTTGTTGACAAAACTCCATTCGCCAAATGCCTGTTTTATGAGACACTCCGACAATTAACATTTGAATCATGTCAAATACTCACCATACCGAGCATGTCCAGACTGAGAGGCACATCATGTGACTGTTGTTTAATTGCTTTATCAGCCTTGACCTCTGAGTAATATACCTTAAGAAGAGGTTAGTTAAGTTAGTTAAGGCAAAAAGTACATGAATACATGAGCACAATACACATGCAAACAGTTTACCATTAATACCATCCACATTTAGGGTTTGTCATTTGACTGGTCAAGAACTGGTCAAATAATTGTCTAGGGTTTTTAGAGCACCAGCAGCAAAATTACTCTAAAATCACAGTCATTCTATGCTCTAAAAATCACTTAGGGCGCAATCTTGAACGCCCATTTGGCTGACCCATGTCAGTTGCGCCAGCTGAAGAGTGTCGCAAACATGCAGTAAGGCATGCCTATGCCACTCTGGGAGGGAGAAGGGCTGGAGCAGGCAGTCTTGCTGGCACACGGAAGACAAATTTGGCTGGTAGAGGGTCCCGGGGAGGGCAGGGGGAAGGCAGAAGGAGGTAGGTCGGGGCAGAGAGAGGGCAAGCTTATACTTTTGAATAAGCATGGTGAGGGCTGCATCTTTTGAACAACAAACAATAATCATCCACAAATTTCATATTTATAATAATCACAAAAACAGATTAGTTAACTATTAGTGTGACACAACATAACCAACTTTAAAAATACTATAATGGACTATAACTTTCAATGCTCTTAGGTAAGGTTTACACAAATGGGAACAACTCACTGAATGGTTCTCATTTAAAACAAAACGAATTTAAAATAGAAACAAAGCAAAGAAATCGTGACTTTTTAAAAAAAAAATCACAGTTTAAAGTGAACTATATTCAGCAGGCTGCAGAGAAACTCTTCAACCAACAGCAGCACACGCAATATTGGACAGTCGGTATTGACAGCGAGCAATTTACAAATTAATTGACAATATTTAATTGATCAGTTGACCAGTGTGCAAGTTGTACCAAAATTATCAGTATAACAGCCAAATTCAAGTGCATGGAAAACCTTTTCCAACATTATACACATCTGTATGTACAAATCAATTGACAGCTCAATTCTACCCTGGGCCACGGCTGGTCTGGGCTGCCAGGGTGAGAGCAATTGTAAATCAACAACTGAAGTGAAAGGGAGTGTTTTGTCTGAATGTAAAAAAAAACATCTTGACTGTTAAAATGTGAGCGTGAATCGTGTGAAGGAGTGATGGCAAAATGTGCTTAACCAGAAAAACGAAAAATCATGACTCCCACATCCTTTTCTAGTCTACTCAGCTATCATTCCTTCAATGGCAAAGGTCTGGATTCCTTGCCGCTAAATGTCTATTTCACATCTGCTTCAAGACCAGCACCGCTTAAACACACACTGGATAGTTTGGACAGCTGGACCACCAAAGACTACAACCATATATAGAGCAGTGAAATAATCCAGACCTGCTGGGCCTTTCCTTAGACCTACAGATTGTAAAGGGACAGAACCCCTTTACAAAACTGGAGGTGGACATCCCCCATGGAATCACATCCAGCATGAAGGTTTCAAGGACTTCTGCTCCTTGTCTTTATGTTTCTTTCCTATAAGACTTAAGTCTGTAGGCAGGCCCTTTTCTTGATGTGTATTCATCAGACAGAACTTTGATTTTGAAACAACTTTAGAAACAAGCAACAACTACTATTTATTAATACAAATTGCATACAAAGGAATTATTAATTAAGACTACCAGATTTCACAGGGAACAGCTCTCCTGTTCCTTTAATAGTGTAAACAGCACTTCTTCCATCAAATTCATGAAGTAGGCGCATTTTCTTGAGATTCTCCCTTGTATGGTGTATTATAGTGGTAAGAGTAGTGGTTCCCAAAATGTAGGTCAGCATCCACATTTGGGGGGGGGGTGAGAGCAAAGAAGCCATCTATCAGCTGTTTATCAGCCAGCGTGGAGGCAACTGCACAGCCAGCAAGGAAAGATCAGACTGTGAAAGTTCCATCTGAATGCAGCCGTTCTTGAAAGATGAGAACCTTTTTGCTATTCTAAATCTTTGGTGTATTGAAAAAAGACTGCCTATGTGAACCGCCTTAAATTAAAATCAAAGGAGTAATCCAATGACCAAGAAAGTCAGATAAACTACCGGTATCATCATCATCATCATCATCCATGGGGGGTCTGGAACGGAACCCCAGCAGATATCGGGGCATGCCTGTAGATGAATAAAATTCTGCTCAACTATTCCAGCAGCTTTGACTACAATTGCTTCCTATTTACCAAAGACAAGTCCTTCTCAAATGAGGCAGAGACTCTCAGTCCAATTCTATCCTGGACTGGGTTGCCAGTGGAGCGGGTTATGATAGTGGAAGTGACTTCCAATGCCATAAAATGGCAGCCATTTTACCGGTACTGCTGCTAAAGATGGCAATGCCACAGCTCCGCTACTGTACCCAACTGCACCCACTGGACCCGATAGGTCAAGCAGTGGGGGCAGAGATGGGTGGGAAGAGGGCACAAGTAAAAAGACCAGTGGAGCAACTGGCTGGGGACAAGGCAGGAGGGCTTAATCTGGATGCAACGGTGCATGCCAAATCATATCCCCACCTTTCTGAAGATCCTTGCCCCTTTTCTCTCCTTGGGCATATGTCAGCAAAAGTGGTAGTGTATGTCCAAGAAGACTCATATGTGGTTCCAAGGCCTACTGGCCAGTAAAATGTTTTTGTTTTGATATTGTGTGCCTCTATAGTACATCTGTAAAAAAACCTACGAACAGTTTACTACAGCACTACTAACAGTATAGTTTTCCAGTGGAATTATAAGCAGAAGAGCAGTGCTTGTCAAATGGTGGGTCATGACCCACCAATGAGAGCAAGAAGGGACCATTCCCCATTAAGGGAAGTGGCCGAGGAATGGGTGCCCTGACAGCGCGGTAGCAATCATGGAACTGCAAGGACCCAGGAGCATGGAAAAGGACCTCAGAGGGTAGGGAAGCATTTTGGAGGGTGCTGGAGGCTTACAGCCCCATTTGTGACCCTGCGCACTGATTTGCAATCAGAACTCAGAACGCCATCAGAAGTGATGATTCGCAATCAGAACTCACTTGCGGAACTCACGAAATCAGAACTCACTTTGATCAATTGCAAACAGGAAGGGAGTTCCAACTGTGTGAGTTCCACAAGTGAACATTAATATAGTGCTGTTCACACTGGGGAAGTTTGGAGCCTGCTGCTGTATAGAAAAGGTGGATTTTAAGAAGACGTTTGAATGAAGGAAGAGAGGAAACCTTTTGCAGTTGTTCTTGGAGGCAGTTTCGAGCATATGGGATGTGGCTTGCTGCTGGGATTCCTAGCAGCCCTAGGAATCATTTCCTACCGTTTTCTAGTCCAAATTGAAAGGTACTCACAGTGTATCCCGTGATGGTACTTGCATGCTGCCGAGGCATCCTCCATTGTATGCTGAAGGCTGTGCAGTTCAGAGACTCCAGTGTTATATCCAGAGGAGGTCCCAGCCTATCTGTCTCAAAGGAATGACAGGACATTAAAAGCTCCAGGAAATAAAAAAAATGTATTTTTTGTTATAAGACTGTAAGCTGTTGAATCCTTCTCGGTTCATGAAAGCCTTCCCAAAATAAAATATCGTTATCTAAACACAGGGAGTCCCAAATCATTTTTAATATTAAAATATACATCACGCTTGGGCGCATGTGTACAACAAAGTTCCAGATTCCACCCTTTTATCTAATTGCTGCAGTGGATCATGTCCTGAGCTTTCAAGAATCTACGAGTTGACAACTTTTTACAGGTAAAAATGTTGCAGTTGGAAGGGATCTTGGAGATCATCTAGTCCAACCCCCTGCTCAGTGCAGGCAACTTCAACAGCATCCCTGTTAGGTCCCTAGCTTGCCACCTGTTTGAAAACCCAACAATGCAATATTTTTGGGCAATCAGTTCCAAGACCTTGGAAGTTGCTGTCATAAGACTAAGCTATTTCCCCATTCAAAAAGGTGATTTTAAAAGGTGCCGACTGCACTATTTTGGGTCCATCCATGGCTATCAGTGTACACAGAGTGCAATCCAAACCCTGGGTTGGAATAGGCAGGCCGACCTACCTGCCCCATATCCAGCCCTGGGCTTGGATCTGCTGCCACGCTAACCAGGGAAAGGGGAATCAATTCCCCTTTTTCTGGATACCGTATAGTGGCCTGGATGGGGCTATATGGAGCTGCACCCCTGAAATTGGCAGCACAACTGCAAGCCGCTGATTTGGGGCTGATCAGTCAGTGACGGCAGTTAGGAAACTGGACCAAAGGCCATATTCTGTCTCCACACACCCCAGGCGGGTTGCCCATGGGCCTGTCTGTTCCTTACCTCCCCCCGGCGTATTCCCCCCCCCCGCTCCATCCCACCTCCCACTGCCCTCATCAAGCCCCTATGCCAGTCTCACAAGGCCACCTTATCTTCAGACATCTGGGCCTGGGAGTCAGCACTGCGAGGCCAGCACACATCTTTGCACTGGCCAATCTATCCACAAACTGGCATAAAAGCAGTTTACGGCGCATTTGTGACAGTTGGAAGCCCCCATAGGGAATTTGTGCCGGCCAAAAGATAGGTTTGAATCACACTGACAGTGTTATAATTATGAAACACAAATCACAAGGCTGCATGCTTCCCTGAATATACACAGCTATCAGTGTTTACATCAGCTAAAGCTTTCTTTCCACACACACAATGTTGCTCTTGCTTGAGACGTTACCAGTGTTAAACCACCATGCTAAAAACGCTGCTATTGGTTGAGAGATGCTACTAACTCTTGCATTCCCGTCACTGATTAGCCTATCTATCACCCCAAAGTCCTGTTGGTGGCAACTGTGAGTCCATCGTAAAATGAATAACTAGATGATCCCTTATTCAGACATCTGAAATCCAGACTATTCCTAAATCTAGACATCTTTGTCCAACACTTTTAAAAAACTTTCTATAGAAAGATCTTGTGCTCATTTCCACATAAAGGCTGTAAGTTCTACTCTGCTCTGTGATGTGTGCCATTGTTGAAAAATGTTGAAGAGGCCAGCAGATACCCAAATGGGTCACAGTGAAATGAGCAAGAGGAAGCATTTCTTATTACATTTATGCAATAAGAAAAATCTGAAATCCAGACACCTTCCCATCCCAAGCAGTCTAGATAAGGGATAATTAACCTGTATAGTGAATCTTGATTTACTCTGGAGAATCAATTGTAAAGCGATTTGGTAGTAAAGTGAACCCAATGTAAAATTAGGGTCCACTGCCTATAGTGGGCTGAACAGAGCTGAAGAATAAACAGAGCGAACTTTAATAAAAGAATAAACAGGGCTGACTTTAGGGAGATTGGGCCAGTTGCGCCCAGTTGGGCCACGCTCTAGGGGAGTGAGCGGATCACCCACAGCCGCAGGCAGCACCTCACTCTGCTCACAAATCTTCCATGTCTAGGTGTGGCAAATCTGGTGCAGTGACCGGAGCTTTGTCACTGGTGAGCCATCCCACCCACCTCTGCTTCTGATTGGTCCAAAACCTGGGCCCCCTGGAAGCAGTTGGTGATGATGCAACAACTTCATGTCACTGCCATCTACTTCCGGGTGCCACACTTTGCCATCAGCCCCAGGAGCGCCACTTGTCCGTGTTAATAGGGGGTCCTTTGAGGTGGAGTGGGGGGGTGGCATCCTCCCATAAAAATGTTTTGAATGGAGCTCTGCAGCTCCTTAAGGCCAGAACATAAGTAACCATCTGGCAAATAAATGAAGCCCACATCCAATAGGGTGGAAGAAATTTCGGTCAGGGAAAGGATATCAGAAAAGACTTTTCAAATTAGAAGTTACAAGACAACAGTGCAGCAGTCTATACAAATAGATTTCTGCCTAAGTACAGCATTTGGTTCTTCAGGCGAACACTGTAAGAGTAGCAAGTGGGGCTAGAGAATGCCGCAGTCATAGGGACAGGGCTAAACAGAACATTCACGGATGTTTGTACCTGTGGATAGTGTATATATAAAATCTGAACTGGATGGAGCCCCTTTGCCCCACAATCACTTAAAGCTACAAGAACATTTTAGCCAGTGTTTCAGTTACTCTTTGGCATGATAAGCCTTTCATCCGTCTTTATTTAATCGTTGCCATAGTGGTATACCTATGATCACTTATTATTTTATTATAGTGCGCCTTTGTTGTTGAAGCTAATAGACCTTCATCATTAATTGTTAGTTATCCATGGCAAGATAATCAAAGGCAAGGGGAGGGGAGATGATGAAACGTCTGAAGAACTTGTTTAATATACTCAATTAGTGGAAAGCAATGGAGCTTGTCCTCCATATTCCAGCTACAAGGAAGCCCAAAATTACACACATGTTCAATCCACCTGCGCATTTATTTTTATTTTATTTCTCCTTGGCAAATAAACAAATAAAAAGTCACTCACCCTCTTAGGTTACTAATTTGCCTGTTCATCCAGGCCTGGATTATTTATTTGTTTGAAGAATTTACATCCCGCCTTTCCCATGCCGAAGCAAATGCCCAAGGCGGCTTACAGAGAACAAAGTACAATGTAACCAAAATAAGTAGAACAAAAACAAAAACATTTAAATATTTAACGGGAACACAGAGAATGCACAAGAATGAAGCTAGACCCAATTATATGGCTCAATTGTGCTGACAGTCAACTCTGCTATTAAAATACACATTTATTGTATTTCTTACTGTAATTGCCAACATTGAGCAAGCCCATACAAAATGTAATTTTGTATATGTATAGAGGGGGAAATAAATGAAACAAACATTAGTAATCTGGGGCAGAGTAATTGCCTAAAAGGAGGAAGTTGTGAAACTGTGGATAACCTCATCAGACCAGGATGATGTTGACAATTATCATCCAATAGTCAAAATTCTCCTTTTGGGTAAAGAGCTCAGGTGATGGGCCAGCCAGCTCCAAAGCTGATGAATCTGATGATCTTCTTCATTTCAATCTAGTTTTCAGCTTAAAGTTGGAAGTGACACAGGGCGCAATTCTAACCTGGAGTTAGGTCGGCCCAGTTAAGCCAGCGAAGTTTGAACAGCACAAGGGCCACCGTTAAGCGCGTTTGGACCACTCTCGGAGTCAGGGAGGATGGCACATTTGCTGGCCTAACTGTGCCGGCCTAACTCCAAGTTAGGATTGGGCTCACACTCTAAATTGTCATCATGGGTAAAAAAAATTATGTCCAAAACACAGGAGAACTGGCACAAGTGGACGTGCATGGCTTTGCTGAGCTTCAGAAAGCCTGCTCTGGTCACCTTAAATGGCCCCCCAAATGGGCCCCGGGGAGCAGCCTGCCAGCCGCCTCCTGTCTCCGCCCCCCTCCTCAGGCAATCACACCTCTTGGCCTGCCTACCCCCTCCCAGTTCCTCCCGCCTGCCCTCTGCCCAGATCTGCTCCTGCGCCAGCCGAGTTTGGCGCAGTTGAACCAGTGCCTCTGGGCCAATGCAGCTGCTAGCATCAGTCCAACTGCACTAGGGCCGACATGAGGCTGCCAGTTGGAGCCCCCCCCCCCATCAGCTCTAGTGACCTTTAGCTGACGAAAGCGGCTAGCGTTGGCCAAGGTGCCACTTATGGATTGTGCCCTTAATTATAGTGTTTTGATTTTTTTCCCTGTTGCTGTGTACTATT
Organism: Lerista edwardsae; assembly: GCA_029204185.1. NCBI lineage: Eukaryota > Metazoa > Chordata > Lepidosauria > Squamata > Scincidae > Lerista > Lerista edwardsae. Next base: position 4,317,028 of record JAJKFI010000101.1, on the reverse strand, counting down.
TAATTTATTGTTTTGTGAATTATTGATATTATTTTGACTGCACTTTTTAATACATTGGGGGTCATCTTGATCCTTCTTGCAGGAGGAGAAAGGCAGAATCCAAAGATTTCAAACAAACAGTCAACAATGATGTTGAAATTAAAAAAAAAAACCATGCTCAGTAAAGCTCTTTGAGAAAGAAATGATACCCATTTTCTTGGTAAAAGGATTTTTTTTTAAAAAAAAATACATACCAGCTTTTATTGTCTTCAAGCTAATGATATTGCTGACCTTATCTGCAGTGACGAAGGTGGGAAGTGGTGGAAATGGGGCTTTTCAGCCAATTCTAACAAAAATGCCAGGTGAAATGAAGTTATCGTAAAGGTCAGCTGAGAAACGTGAGGCGAGCTTCCCTCAGGTTTGCTCTTGTCATTTCCACAAACATTTGATCTGCCGCTAAACACAAAACTTAACACCATACAAATACTCACCGGTATTGATCAGCAACAAGGTGTTAGAAGGTAAGGAAAAGCGAGGTGAGAGCTGACATTTGGGACTTTAAATAATTTATTTGACTGCTTTGTGCGATGGAGGAGGTTTGCGGGTGTTATACGCAAGAGACTGGCCTATTGCAGAGGTACGAACAGAAAAGAAGAGGATGTGAGTAATTCAAATTCCAAAAGACTCTTTCCGTACTTTAACAGACGCACAGCCTAACCCTAACTAACAGCCCAATCCCGTGGTGACTGGGAGCCTGTAGGAGCAGCAGTAGCCATGCTACGAGTGCTGTAGCAGCCATGGGAGGAACCTCAGGAGGAGGTTTGTTGTATCAGTGATCCAGGCCAGTATGGGAGAGGACACAGCCAGTGATGTCATTCAGGGGGAACGGACCAGAACGGGTGTTCCAGATCCTAACGGGCTCCGTGGCTGGTTCCGGGTTCCCGACAAGTGCCAATCAAAAGTGAGTTCCTGTTCCTAAATCATTTGAATGACACCACTGGACACAGCTAGCACAAAGGATGGATCTGTTATGGGATTTTACTGCACCAGAACATTGCTGATCCTGCTGCAGACAGGATCACGCTCATATTCCCTTTCCAGTACTCAAAGCTGGAGAGGAGGTGCAGGACAGGAGATGCCCAGGAAGGACAACCCACTGCCTGCCCTGTTTCTGACATCCTGGCTACAGCAGCACTGAGATGATACCAACCGTTCTGCCTGTCTGCAGCACCCAACGGCTGAACTCAGCTGCGCCCTGGCTGCAGATGACATCACATCAACCAGCAGAGCAGTGCAGGCAATATGAGTTGGTTCCACCTCATTATGCATCTAATACAAATCTGACCTGGGGATCTGCACTCCTGCAATCACACCTGAACCGGAACGCTCAGGTTAACGGAGTCCAGTCTTCAGGATATTACGGTAAGGACATGGGAGCTGCCTTGCTGGATCAAGCCAATGTCCATGTATTCTAGCCTGTTTCCAACGTGTGCCACTCCAGATGCTCCAGGCATGATCACAGCCTTCCCTTGTTTTCTGCCCCCCAGCACTGAAGAGAGATACTGCCTTGTAGATGCAGGGTCCATTCTGCAATCACGAATAATCATTGTTGGTAACTATGGATAAACCCAGTGGTGGTACGACCTGAAATTGATTTATTTGCTTCACGTTTGAGAGAGCAAATTCACATTACATTGGAGTCAGTCTGCCGCCATCTCCCTCTGTCCATCCAAGAATGATTTGCTTCACACTGGAGTTGATGCAAAGCTCCATGAACCAAATCATTCATGGAAGGAGGGAGGGAAGCTGCGGAAGACTTGGGGTGAAATGTCCCTTGAGTCTGCCACCCCTTTGGACCCCTCAGCATTTGCCACTTGATGCAGCGCTTTCTATTTGCTGCATCGATGGGCTGGCCCTAGATACATTTCTTCTTCATGAATCCATCTAATCCTAAAACCATCTACTGTAGAGCAGTGCCACGAGCACGTTCATGCTCAGGGGATAATTTCTACTTGGGCCTGAGGTCAAAAAGGGGCCCAGAAGCCAAAGGAATGTAGCTAGAAATTTCTTGGGCTCTCAGAAAATATTTGCACCTACTATGTGAAGACTAGCATCCACATTTTGTGTGAGCCTACATGGTTTCATATATTGTAATTCATCGAAATTATGATCCAATGAGTGTATGAAATTATGAGCCAAAGGAGAAGGGAAGGAGCGCAAAAGAAACGTTGTCCCTCCTCATAACATTCCTGTCAGAGACCCATTCCCAGAAAGATGAAGCAAAAAGATGAGTAGATCTAGATTAGGTGAAATGTAAGATGACCCAACCTCAGATTGCCAGGTGCAAGGGAGGGACAACAGAATGCAGGCATCTTGTTGTCTCATGTGCTCCCTGAGGCATCTGGTGGGCCACTGTGAAATAGAGGAAGCTGGACTAGGTGGATCTTTGACCTGATCCAGTGGAGCTCTTCTTATGTTCTAACCTTAAAGGAGCAAGCAAACTGCCAAACTGAAGCTTTGCCAAACTGAAGACCCCTTTCACACGCTTTAAGAAAGCCTTCAAGGTACAAGTTCACAGAAGTCAGAGACGGAGCACAGTCCAGAAATTAGCTACACTGACAAAATCACTAAGATTACAATACATCAGATCTTCAGCCAGTGACGTAGCAAAGGCAGGTACTACCCGGGGCAAAGAAGATTTTGTAGCCGGCCCCCCTCCACGATGGGATCAAATTTAATGTATGAAGTAAGTAAGTTAAGTAAGTAAAAAGTTTTCTGGTTAATTGGCCATAACCTTTGACAGAATACAGATATTCCAACACAGTTTGTTTCATTGCATTCAACTTTAAATTACCTTTCAATGCTATATAACATGATGGTATTATTGGTCTCCGCCCCCCCCTTGTGATCCTGATTGTTTCCGTCCTCCACCCTAACCTCTGCCCCATTCCGCCCATTCCCTGCCTCCCTTCCCTGCCCTGATAATGCCTACTCTTTACAGTAAAAGCTCAGTATAATTTTTCTCATAGGGAAGCTAGATTGAAGAGCGAAGGAAAAAAAAACTACAGGAAAAGGTTCTGAATCCAGAAAATGTTTTAAGTGACATATTCTCTGAAGTGCGGACTAATTTACACAGCTCAGCTGCAATGAATAAGATGGAAGGAAAAAGCCTCCCAAATGCTGCCACTGAAAAGCAAGGTGATGGCACCCAGACAGTTGAAACATACTGACGTAAAAAGATGACTGCAGAATTCCGTTCTTAGTGCAGCTCGAGAGTGTGGAACATGACACTCTGAAACAGAGGCACTGACCTTTCACAAGGCTGCCAAGCCCTGTAATTATATTACTATCTTTGAAAGACTGTTTAATGAGGGTCTTCAAATATTGTTGGGCTAGGTTAGAACAATTCCAACACCTATTTTAAATCCAGAAAGTTTCTAGGTGTAAGAGCTGTAGAGAACTGGAATACAGTCAGTCCTCATTAACTGCTAGGGTTAGGTTCCTGGAATTTCTCGCAGATAGTGAATTCACAGATAACGAACCATTGATCCTATGGGATCCTATGGGATCCTTTGATGGTCGCAACCTGATTTCAGGTGCATTGCGGAAAGCTGAGAGCCACCATCTTGGAAGCTGGCAAATTAGGTGGGTGGCACCATCTTGGAAGCTGGAGCAGCCTTTCACAAAGCTTGTTGCAAAGCATTTGTTGCCCCAAACTGTTTGGACCATGTGCCTTTGCAGTTTGCAGCAAGTGGAGACTCAGAGAAGCAATGAGAGCTGTGCTCATCTTGCTTTCTGTCAGGGATGTCTCATGATTGCACAATTGCTGCAATCCAAGAATGCCAATTTTCATTCCAGGAGTGTCATTTGATTATTTCACAACGAAGACACTTCCTGCTTTATGATGTCACTTCAGGCCATGACATCACTTTCAGGTTAATGACATCACTTCTGATGGGTCCTGACATGAGTGCTATTCTCAAAAATGGATCCCAGTGCTAAAACGTTTGAGAACCATGGGATTATGGGCAAAGGTAAAGATGGCTCCCATCTGCTTCCCCGGAGGGGAAAATACAGTTGTTATTGACATTTATATCCTAGCCTTTTTCCAAAGAACTCAAGACAGTGGATTTGAAGATCATTCCTTTTTATTCTCACAACCCTGTGAGAATGATTCGGCTGAGAGGGCTCCATGGCTATGTGAACCCAGGTGAACCCCCAACTGAAATCCAATTCAGCTGCTAAAATGAGGAAAGGGGCAAAATTCATACCCATCCTGTTAACTGTCCATTACTTCTTTTGAAAGCTTTAGAGGGAGACTTGGTAAATTATGTATCTGAGGAACGTATCTCGGAAGTAGCTGCTATTGGATTTTGAAATCTAGAAAGAGCTGCCTCTGGCAACGGCAGCCCTGAAGTCTATGGTACACATGCATCTTTTAAGCTCCCATTTCTGAAAGGGCTCAGATAAGATTACCAACTGACAGGAAGACAGTTCTTCACAGGCATGACAAGCAGCTATATAGGACTCCACGGAGCAGTATTTTGCTGAAATGAATTCATCACTGAAAGCCATATTGCTTCTTTCAGTGCCTTCAGCACAGTCAACCTCTTTTCACATGAAGGCAGGTACAGGGCAGTCTACAGAGAAAGAGACTTTGCGCTGCAAAGCTAGGAAGCTGCATTGGGCTCAAGTGTGAGACCCTTCTTTTGTAGGATGGGTTCACGTGTGAGTATTTATCCTTGGGTGACAGCAGAGTTCAGTGGTGAATTGTGAATATGGAAGGGTCTTTGTGGCACAAATTCAGCACAAACAACTTGCCTACTGAGGGCAGGAGGTCTGGTCCAGAGGGAAGAGCCGCCATTATGCCAGAAGATAACATCCAAAGGACGCTGGTTTGAGACCACCGGAAGCTTCTATGAGCAGCGAAACTTTGAGAGAGCAAATGACAAGCTGAGTTGAGCTGTTTCTCTTCGGTGAGAGAGAAGAAGCTGTTTTTCAGTCACTGTGGGAGGCAACCGCAGCCAGAATGAGACCAGACTGTGAAAAATCCAGTCTGGAATGTTGTATGTTCTTGAAAGATTAGAAATTTGTTATTGTTTTTTTTAAAAAAACAAAACCCTTGGGGATTTAGAGAAAGCCTGTCTATTGTCAACCACCCTGGGCTAAAGTCAAAGGAGTAATCCAATGAAAGATACAAGAAAGGTGGTACATACCATCGTCGTCGTCATCATCATAGTCTTGAATGCTATGTTCAGTTCAGGCACCATGGGGGTTAATTCAAATACTCCAGTTCCAAAAGTTTCACGCTATTCCTACCTTCTCTAAACTGGTAGCGACCTAATGTCAGGTTGGTTGCAGAACACTCAGAGCAGACATCTTGGAAGCTGCAGATCTTACTCTTGCTGAATTGCTTTTGTGAGTGTTAACAAGCTAAATTTTCAAGTGATGACTTTTTTTAAAATTGTTTTTAGTTCAGTGCTTTTACATAATATTTTGTTCTAATCTTGCTTTCTGTCAGGGTTATTTCATGGTTGTGCAATTGCTGAGTCCAAGAATGCCAGCTTGCCTTCCAGGAGTGTTATTTAATTACATCACAACTACAGCACTTCCTGCTTGATGATGTCACTTCTGGCCATGACATCACTTCTGGAGAGTCCCAACGCGAGTGCCATACTAAAAAGTGGGTCCTTGTGCAAAATGTGTGAGAACCACAGAGCTAGAGAATATCAGATACAAGATTTGTGAAATGTTCAGCCCCCCCCCCCTCACACACATGTGTGCGCTCACACACACAATGGCCAATCTATAGCTGAAAGGCTGAATCCAGTCTACAAAGCAATTTTCTCTAGCCACAGAGGTCTAACCAAATCCTAATCAAGTTGTCATAAAAACGTTGCCCATGGTTTCACTATCAAGAAAAGAAAATTGCTTTCAAAAATGGTGGGATGTACAGATAGTCCACATTTTAAATGATCTCTCTCTCTCTCTCTCTCTCTCTCTCTCTCTCTCTCTCTCTCTCT
>JAJKFI010000101.1:4284110-4301336 GCA_029204185.1 Lerista edwardsae | reverse complement strand
GAAGAGTCTCCTGGAAGATGGAAGTGACATCACAAGAGGCAAAGACCATAGAGAAGACCACAGAGGTCAGTGTGATGTGAGAAGAAAAACGTTCAAAATAGCTGGGGTTGGTTGTGGGAGAGAGCATTTTCTGTGTCCAGGCTCTGGTACACTCCCTAAACAGAATACTCAGCCCAAAACTTACTAAGGCAACAAATGCCACGTCCCACCAGCACCATTGTCTCATCTGTCCACTATTTAACAATACAAAATGCCACTCCAACTTCTCCTTCTCTTCCTTGGCACACTGCACTGTCACCGAGAAGGAGGCGGCGACTGCAGCAGAGGAGGAAGTGTGGAGGAGAGTGTGTGGTGGAGTATCAAACCCAGCCCAGCATGCTGACAGAGAGGAGGGAGACTTGGAACGTCACACTGGGGAGTGGGGACAGGAGGCAGACGAAGAAGGGAGGTCACGCAGGAGCCAGACCTCTGGACAAAAAACCAGAAAAATAACTGTCATGTAAAAACTGTGGTCTGTTAAAATCAAGACTTGTAGGAATAATACTGCCCCCTGCCGCCACCCACTGATCATCTCATGCCTGAGGCGATGGTCACATTATAAGCCTGGCCCGGCTAAGAAGGTTCTCTTTATGTCCCTCCTACGACTGACTTTTCACCCTGCTGTTAAAACATTTTTATTCCAGCAAGCTTTTAATTTGTAGATTAGCTGCGCTCTTATTCCTGCTGTTTTAAGGGCTGTTTTTATTAACCGGTTTTATTGGTTTTGATATTATATATTTTGCTTGCTTTTTAAATGGTGTTAGCCACCTTGGGCCTTCTGCCATAATACAGCGGTCACCAAACCCGCGACCACTGAGTTCCTGCTAACCCCTCCCTGTCCCAAGGGGCTGTTACTATTCCGTGGAAGTGCCGCTCCATTTTCCTGCTTATCTGCTGGCAGAGACGCTCTGGGAAGTTGCATCTATGCCCAGTGTCCTGCTGGACAGCCTTTTGGGATGCCTGGGCATAGATGGGACTGCCCAGAGTGTCCCTGCCAGCCAATCAGCAAGAAAATAGTGCTGCACTTCCACGGAATGGTAAGCGCCAATCATACAGGGGTGCCTCCGAACACTGGATCCAACCCACAGGCCCATCTTTGGAGACCCCTGCCATAATAAATCAGAAGGATATAAATTCCTATAGTCAATAAATACAACCATACCCGCAAATCTTTAAGGGGAGGTACGGTGGGACGGTGTTGGGAAGAAAGGCTTCCATGTTAGAACCATGTGCAAGAATTGCCTTCTGGTTCAAACCAAGGACCTATCAAGGGTGACATCTGAGGGTGGTCACCAAGGGCCCATGTCCATCAGAGAAACCACCAGAAGTGTGGTCTGTCTGACCCTAGAACCCTCAATACAAGCAGTGGTGGTAGTGTCCAATGTCCCCAATGAGATGGTGGGCTCAGTACAGGGCTTTGATCCAGAGACGCCAGCAACCCAGCATCAGCAACACACCAACAGCTGTCTACAACAAAATATTACAATGCAATCCTGACCTGGAGAGAGGCTGACACAATAGGCCAGCAAAATTTGGCTGGCACAAGGGACACCGTAAAGCATATTTGGATCACTCTCGGAGTCAGGGAGGATGGCGCGTGTCTGTGTGCTGGCCTCGCTGACTCCGAGAGTGATGCAAACATACTTTACGGTGTCCCTTGTGCTGGCCAAACTTTACTGGCCTAACTGTGCTGGCCTAACTCCAGATTAGGATTGCATCTTTAAATGCAAATCCCTAACCCCAGTCTTTTTGAGGCTGAGAAATAGTCACAACCCAAGCTTTCTATTGAAATGGGCATAGGTATGCCCAACAACTGGACAGTCAAACATGTAAAGGGGTTGGAGAGTGGCGTCAGGCAGATTCCATGCACCCAATGACATCATCTGATGACATCATCAAACCTAGGTTTCCTAAACTTAAACTCAAGCAGAGGGATGCAGGTGTGTTTTGCCAGGACTGACATTGGAAACAGTTGCTGGTTCACAGAAGGTGCATCCGCTTACTCCGCAGTAAATGCAGAGACCAAGATTCCTGGGACAAGTAGCTACAATCAGGACTATATTACTAGCTAGCTGCGTTTAAAAAATCAGTTTGTTTTGTTTGCGCTTTTCAATCCAAGCCAGGCTGCAAACTTTACAGATTTTGCAAGGCCCTGGGGTTCTACGTGCTTTGCTCTTGAGTAGCTTCCCATCTCCCTGTTCTGGGCATTATTGGCTATTGCATCTACTATTCTTGTGTCCATCCCACCAAGTGAGAGCATTTTACATTAGCCCACTTGTACTTTCCTCAACTCCTTTCCCCCCATGCTGTTTAATTCCCTTTGCATTTGGGTTTTTCATAAACTGACTATACAGTATTTTGACCCCTTTGCCTGCTTATTCATGGGTAATTCAGTGAATTCTCATGTTGGATCACTCATGGGGACTACTATAATTTGACTTTAAATAAGAACCGCTGCGGTTCTGAGAAGGGTGTTTTTTTTTCCTAGACACCCCCCCCATCTCCTTAGTGTGAGACAGTGGCAGTAGATAGATCTATCACCACCACCCCATTCAGCTGCTAATCCAGTAAAAAGGGAAAACAGAGGGCAGAAGGTGTTACATTAATGCTAACCACTATGCCCTACTTCCCTTGGCCTGTTGGCTTCCCCCCACTTCTTTTCCTGACAGATACTTAGCACCCTAAACACCTGCATAAGGAGAGGCGCCCGCAGTTGGAATCCAATTAAAAGTCATTCCTGCAAAGAATTAATGACCAATCTCTTTGCACTGATCCACATTGATTGAAGCAATTCTATTCAGAAGTCAGATCCACTGAGCTCCATAGCACTTGCTCCCTGGTAAGCACTGTACAGGATTTCAGCCTAATATTATTGGCTCTGACAGTGCAGGATTTGGAACTCCTAATCAGAAGAGAGAACATAACCTTGGAATTTCAGTGCTGTGAGATTCCAGCGAATAACTGTGCCAGGCAGTGCTTCTAAACATAGTGTAATAAGTCCCTAACTTACTCATGAGTAAGCTCCCACCCCAAACACAGTAATCAACAGAACTTACTTCTGAAGTCATCAGATGTAAGAAACTGATGCAGCATTCTAACCACTAGTCCATACTGCTGGCTCTGTTTTTCTGGCACACAGCAGAATAGTAGAGCCAGAAGACCAAAAAATGCAAAATGTACTACCCAGGGGAGTAGTGAAAGAAGTGCAGGGGGGATGCAATTGCAACAACAATTGCAACAAAGGAGGCAACAAGCTGAGCTTGATACTAGTGGCCAAAATGGTGAAAACCTTATTATGTATGAATAATACAATCATTACATCATTGGAAAAGTAATTTAATGCTGAATGTAATGAAACAAACTGGAGTGTAACATCTTTATTAAAAGTTATGGCCAAAAAATCAGAAAACAGAAATATAACTGTCATGTAAAAACTGGTTTATTAAAATCAAGATTTGCAGGAATATTACTGTCATGTTATATATCATCCAATGTGGAATTTCATGCAGAATTCAATGGAAGAATAAAAGTGTAATATCTTCATTCTAGAGGGATGTGGTGGCGCAGCGAGTTAATCCGCTGTTGCTGGGCTTTCAACCGCAAGGTTGGGAGTTCGAGACTGCGTGACGGAGGGAGCTCCCGTTGCTTGTCCCAGCTCCTGCCAACCTAGCAGTTTGAAAGCACCTAAAAAAATGCAAGTAGATAAATAGGGACCACTTCGGTGGGAAGGTAACGGCTTTCCGTGCGCTACGGCGTAGAGTCATGCTGGCCACATGATCGGACAAAAACGCCGGCTCTACAGGCTTTGAAACGGAGATGAGCACCGCCCCCTACAGTCGGTCACGACTAGACCATTCGGTCATGGGGAAACCTTTACCTTTATCTTCATTCTATCGAAAGTTATGGCCAAAAATCCAGAGAAAACAAAAATACAACCGTGGTGTCACTTCCTGTTGTGATGTCACTTCTGGGGCAACATTTTGCCCTCTGTACTGGACTACACTGTCATTAACTACCCCCCTGGTACCACTGATGTCAGTTCTAAGCCAAGCTCAAATGTAAATGTAAAATGTTTTTAAAATGTATGTTTAAAAATAATGTGCTGTTAGGCAGTTCTTATTCATTTAACCTGAACATGGAAAGATGTCCCAAAAGCACTGTGCCCAAGCGTGGTGCTCTCATGAAGTGAGCATCCCCGGATGTCATTTTGGAGTGTGCTTTTTAATTCTACATCTCTTCATTCAGGATAAAAAGGGGGTCTACACCAAGTGCAAAGGGTCCTTTAATCGGACTCGCCAACATTTCGACATCAAGGACCAAGCGCGGCCCTTGATCCCCGGGCAAAAAGGCTCATTGACGTCAGCAGGGATTCTGCTACAGATCAAAAGTGGCATGAGCTTGTGAGGGGCTTTTATGTATTTTTAAGTGCCCCCTTTCAAGAGCCCCCCCAAAGTTTATAAAAATGCCATTCCATGAAAGCCCCATCAGTATGCCTTAATGGAATGGCTGTATGCTTCCTTCTGTCTGCTACCATTCATGGACATGAAAATCCTCATTGTGTGAACAGCACAGATGCTCCAGGGTTCAATCCTGCAGTCGCCAAAGTACAGGCCATAGGCCACCCTAAAGCAAAATACATGCATTTCAGCCAGCTTAAACCCTCTGATGATCTATGCTTGTTATACTCACTTATGCACAAGGACTGAAGCTGGGATGGAGAGCTTAAACTTGAGCTCAGTACAACTCAGGCCTCGGGAATTTGTTTGAAAGGCCATCATTCAAGTCTGGGACTCATGAAGCAACAAAATGGAACTCAGTGCTTCTGAACATAAGCAGAACGCACTTCCTTCCTCACTGGGTAAGAACAGCTGGTCTGCACACATCTGGGGTGCAGAAACATGACCTCCAGGCTAAGTCTAAACAATAGCTCTTTAAAAAAAAACAAAAATGTAAAATCACTGCTTATGAGATCTAGGCAAATCAAGCGACCAATATGCTGAAATGTTACATGTTAACTATATATCAAGACTGCTGATAGGATAGACCCGTGGTATTCAAACTTTATATTCCGGGATCCACTTTTTAGAATGGCAATCGTGTCAGGACCCACCAGAAGTGATGTCATTAACCTGGAAGTGATGTTGTGGCAGGAAGTGACATCATCAAGCAGGAAGTGCTATCATTGGACATAATAAAATGACACTCCTGAAATGAAAATTGGCATTCGTGGACTGAAGCCATTGTACAATCATGAAATATCCCTGACAGAAAGCAAGATGAGGACAAAATAGTATGTAAAAATGGTGAACTAAAAACAAATTTTTTTTAAAAAGCCTCACTTGAAAATTCAAACTGTTAATACTCACAAAAGGAATATAAAAGAATAAGGTCTGCAGTTTCCGAGATGGCTGTTCCCAGCTTTCCACGACCCACCTGACATCAGGTCGCGACCCACCAAGTGGATCCCAATCCACAGTTGGAATAACACTGGGATAGACTACAAAGCTAAACATACAATATACAGTAGGTGCTTTATTAATATACCCTTATATAACAATGTTCTATGTCTGCATGTACATTGTACATTTGTCTGCATTAGTTAGTCTTCTCATTTTGAACATAGATGAAAAATTGTTGGAAAACTGATAGGGAAGAGATTGTCTTTGGGGAACTTGCAACATTAGAGAGAATCCCCAAAAAATCCCTTTTTAAGAACTGGATACAGAAGCCATCTGTGACATCAGGAACAATTACACCAATCCCTACCCTCATCTCAGATCTATCTGCCCACCTAGCAACCAACATACATAGCCCTAAGAGGCAAAAATTGCTATGTTTAAGCCTGAAAGCAAAGGTCAAAACAAGACTATGGGCATTTCAAAAGTAAATCATAACCATAATACCTATTTCTGGAAACAGCTAAGAGACAGGGGAGGTTCGGGGGGGGGGGAAATAGGGACATATGTGTCAAATGTTCAGAGCAAACAGTATCAAACGCTGCTCCTTGTACAAGAACTTTACTCGTCTACCTTTAGAATATATATTTCGTACATGTTACCTACTATCTGATGCCCAGTTGATTAGTATTATTGTGTTATTAACGTTCCATTCTGGAATGTGTCAGTTCAGGGTCTCAAAAATTCCATTAAAAATAGGTTTTTGGATTTATGAACATTTCACATTTTGCATTGTAATGCCAAGCAGTAATGAAACCACAGGTTTCATGACACAGAATGTGCATAGGTGCTTAATGAGTAATCACTTTTATTTCATTCCCTTTGGAACTAATTACCAGCATCCATGTTAAGCTAATATAGAGCAATAACAATAAACTACAATGTGCTTATGCCAGGAGCCATTGTCTATAATTCACTGCTTTCCTCTTACTATAATTGCTAGATGTTATCATAGGGGCAAAGCTGTCACCTGATTAATCAGGCTGTCCCTTGAATCTTAGCTGATTAGTCATTTCTCAGACCAATTAATAAAGTAAATCTGTAAATATCTGTATATAAAAAAACCTTCTAAAGGAAAGCATACTCTCTCTGTTTTGAGATACTATGAATCAGCAAGCATAATCTTAGAAGAGGGCATATTCCCACTGTCCTCTTCAGTTCTGACGAAGTACTTACATGAACATAATTTCAGAACATTTAAAATCAGCATACTAATCAAGGTTACCAACTGTTAATTCATTAATCAGTTAAATGTTGCAATCTAATGTCAGGGGCATTGCTTCTTCTAAGAAAGTGTCCCGTGTGATGTGTTTTGATGGTTGTGTAGCTGTCAAAGGGTCTCCAGAGTACTACGGAAGGAAGGCGCATTCTACATCAACTTTGACTGCTGAGGAACCCTTGAGCATCACCTAAGGAGCCCAGGAATGTTGCACTCAAAACAAAACACTAGAAGTTCTAAAGGTCTTGGACAAATAAAAACATCTTAATCTGGTACCAAAAGCTTATGAAAGAAAGCACCCAGCAGACCTCACTGAGAAGGACATTCCACCAACATGCACCACCACCGAGGAGGCCCCCTTCCCTGTTGCCACTCTTCTCACCTTTGGTGGTGGAGGTTCTGGGAAAGGACCTCAGATGACTATCTCAAAACCTAGGCAGGTTCACAGTGTAAGGGAAGACCAGTAAAAGGAAGCTCATCTGCTGCTCCTGGTCTCATCAAATAATCTTTGATCAGCTTCCAGGACTTAGTAGCGTTCCTGGAGGGGGGGGGCAAAACACGAAGTGTTGCAGGAGCCTGAGCTCCTGTGTAACATTACCCCTCCTCTTTCCCTCCAAAGCCACTCAGGATTCAGAGAGCCAGCTTGGAGGCTTTGCTCTTGGAGTAGCAAATGGTTCTGGAGACCCAAGGCTGGCGTGTACGTTACACAGAAGCTCAGGCTCCTGCAAGACTTAAGGTTCCCCCCCTTTAGGAACGCCACTGCCATGGCCTTCCAGACTTGAAAGCCACTGAAGGACACTGTCAATTGGAACAGGGATATCAAACATAAAGCCCGCAGGCCAAATGCGGTCCTGGAAGCAATTTATCTGCCCCAGTTATAAATGGACTCTCCCAGCTTCATAATTGGGCTCTCTCATAGCTTGAAAATATGAACAAGATTCGCACATTTTTCTCTTCTGTCATTTACAGCTAATGAATTTCTATGCAAGATCAAAGTGCTTATTTCTGGCCATCATCTGCGTCATGATGTCACTTTCTCCTTAGTGATATCACTTCCATTTAGCAGGCACCATGAATGCCAGCTTCAGCCCTCTGTAGAAAATGAGTTTGCCATCCCTGAGTTGCAGGGTCTAAATTCAGAGCTGGGGGGAAAATAAACTTCTGCCAAATAAATCCCGAAGAACTGATGTCAAACTCTGCCACCAGCCAAAACTGACTGCAAACAAACCATTTGTCTGAGACAATACGAGGAAGCTTTCTACACAGAAGGCACAGTAACGCATGAAAATCACGAAACCTTGTGCATCTGTGGCGATCCCATGTGGATCTTTTCAATCTGGGCACATGTGTTGGACAGCTGCTGCTGCCTAGCCTACCTATGGATGCACCATAGTAAAGAATCTACTCATTCAATCTGTTGTGACGATGTACAAGCAGCTTTTATGTCACAATTGCCTTCCTACATGGAAGCACCTTCTGTGTAAAGATTTCTCAATGAGCTGGTTCAGACAATCCAGAAAACGACCGATTGTTGGACCATGAATATGGTGGAAAAGAGCTACAAGCCAACACAAAGGTGTGCCTAGATGGGGATCACAGCACTAAGTTTTGCAAGAAGCCGCTCGCCCTCCTCTTCAGAGCCATTCCAGTCAGTGGCATCTCTACAGGGAGGGCAGAGCTCTAAGTTTTGCAAGAAGCCTTACCTTGCAGTGGAAATCACTCCTCCCCTGCACCGTTTTAGCCAATCCTCACAGGGAAAAGCAACATCTTGGCGTTGCTTACTGGCTATAGCAGCAAGGGAGAGGCGGCATTTACATGACAGGGTAAGGCTCCTTGCAAAACTTAGAGCTCTGCCCTCCCTGTAGAGACGCCACTGATTCCAGTGGCTAGAGCAAAACGGAGGCAACATTGGCTACGTTCACTTTTGCCTTCCCCGCCCCTTCTTCATGTTCTGTGTAAAGGAAGTATAGTTAGCTCAGCCACAGTTCTGTTGTTGACCAAACCTGGGAAATTGTTTTTAGCTCTGGTTTACAAACCAGGATTTAATCCCCTATTTCATATCCTGGGCTGTAAACCACAGTGTCATAACAATTCCACACTAGAGGTGAGACGGGCAAGGAAAGAAAACCATGTTTACAATGCAATTTGGGGCGGGGGGGGGAGAGGATCAACTGAACCAGCCCAATATGAAGCAGAGCCAAGACCAGCCTTGCAAATACATTCACAAAAACTTTTACTGGCCTATCCGTTCACGCATAAAAGTAATAAACAACCGAGATAAATATTCCCAATTGGAGGCTGTTCTTAATCTTAACAAACAGTCCAGTAAGTAGCAGGTTATAAGCCCAACTAAGACCAGTTGCGGACCTGGCCAATTCTCCACCCCCAGGCCAGGTCTGCCGCTCCTAGCGCCCCCTCCCCGCCCTCTGCACCACCACCACCAGCCTCAGTGAACACTCCATGGATGCGGGGGGGGGCAGGCAGGCCAAACACCACTCACCTCTGCAAGAGGTGATCCACCTCTGCGCCGCCGCCTGCTCTATCGTGGTGCTAGGGCATTTGACACCACCACCACCAATAAAGGTTCGACCATCACTGCCTAAGACAGAAGCTATTCTCACCTTACACTCATACTGGATTGTAGGCACTTGATTGGAAGCAGAAAGCAAATTAAGAAGGATGCAGAGAAATGAATACAACAATCCTGTATGTACTTACTTGGGAGAAAGTGCCATTGAACTCAGTGGGACCTGCTCCTGAATAGGCACCCATAGGATTGCACTATAAGAAAGGTATAAGGTAACTATGCCTACAGGAGCAGCCCTGCAAGTAACTAATGGGAATAAGTGTGATTACACACTTGCACCTGAGCAAATGTAAATAGAAGGACCGTGTCATCAGGCTGTGGTCCTCTGTACTTTTACTTTGCACTGAATTCAGCTGGACTTTCTCCAGAGTAAATCTACCTAGGATTGGGCTGTAGCTGTTTCAAGCATGACAAATGCAGAAAAGTTGAAGGAATAAGACACAGGCTGAAATCCTATCGACATTTCCCTGGGCACAAGCCCCATTAACTATAATAGACATACATAGAAATGGGCTGACAGTTGACTAGAACCAAGCAACAGCAACAAAAAAAGCAGGGAATACCTTTCATGACAATCGTTATAACATTTTGGCTCAGAGAAACCAAGATTAATAAGAAGGGACCGGGCAGTTATTTTCAAATGTTTTAAAGAAATGTCCTTTAAAAGAAAATCTGCTGTTTGCCAAGGATGCTGAAGGAAAGGGACACAGCAATGAGTTCAAGTTATACAAAAAGCACAGTTGAATTTGTACATTAGGAAGCAGTTCTTAACTTCCAGAATGGGTAAGCAATGAAGCCAGCCGGGCTAGAAAACAGGCTATTGAAAGGGGTGATGAGCTGAAATGGGCTCCCAGATTTTTGTTTGTTTGAAGAATTTATACCCTGCCTTTTCCATGACGAAGCAAAGGCCCAAAGCGGCTTACAGAGAACAAAAAAAGGACAATGTAAATAAGTAAAACATAAAAAAAATAAAAAAATAAACAATTAACACAGAGAACATTCAAAAATAAGGTGAGACCCAATTCTCCTCATCAGCCCCTGAAGGGTAGGAAACAATTGACCAGGGAAGTAAACTATGACAGTATTCCAGAGGGCAGACAGGCAACCATCATCCAAAGGCCAGATGAAATAAGTATGATTTGAGCCCGTTCTGAAAAGCCATGAGGGAGTGCGTAGTTCTTAATTCTTCTGGAATTTGCGGAGCCACTACAGAGAAGCCTTGCTCCCGAGCTGCCATCCCTTTAACTTGGGACAGAGGGGACACTTGAAGGAAAGCCCCTTTAGAGTATCTAAGAGGGTGAACTGGTATGTATGGGAGAAGGCAGTTCTTTAGGTAGGCTGAGCCTAAGTCATGAAGGGCCTTAAAGGTCAATAAAGGTAAAGGTTTCCCCACGACCTAATGGTCTAGTCGTGACCGACTGTAGGGGGTGGTGCTCATCTCCATTTCTAAGCCTGTAGAGCCGGCATTTGTCTGAGGACAAGCTTCCGTGGTCATGTGACCGGCATGATTATACACCGTAGTGCATGGAACGCCGTTCCCTTCCCACCAAAGTGGTACCTATTTATCTACTCACATTTTTTACATGCTTTCGAACTGCTAGGTTGCTAGGAGCTGGGACAAGCAATGGGAGTGCACTTCGTCGGGTGGTCTCGAACTCCCAACCTTCCGGTCAGAAAGCCCAGCAGCAACTGTTTAACCCACAGCACCACCACAATACCATCTTAAGTTGAGATCGGAAGTGAATGGGCAGCCAGTACAGCTGCTGAAGGAATGGTCCTACTGAGTCGAACTGTTTAGCCCGTAATCACCCGGGCGGCTGCATTTTGTACTAACTGTACCTTCCGAACTGTTCTTGAGGGAAGCCCTGTTTATTTAAGCTATTTTGGTTCTTGGTTCAAATAAAGGTAGGGTCCCCCAAATCATACACTGACACAACCAAAAGATTGCACTGCTTCTTGTAGCTACATCTTCCCTGGACATTTTTCAGCAACGTGTACTTTAAATCTGGGACTCCCTGCTACTGCAGAGAGTGGGACCAGTAAACCTGCGGGACCCTGACCACATTACAGAAGGCTTACAGCAAGCCTGATTTTGACTGTGTACATCATCATCTCAGTTTTTCTACTTGCATCTTCAGAAAGAGACCCTGATTGGTTAATTCCACCAGAAGAGTCAGGAGGCCCTATCCAATTAACATTCTGCACAATAGGATGACAGAAAACCTAAAACACAGGACTAGATCTGCATGCCTATACACACCGGCTATCATGTTAAAAGTGAATGAAACAGAATAAGGGGTATCCTTCTCAGGAACTCATGTTACACGGAGACCCTTCAGCATGCAAAGAAATAATAGAAAGGAGAGTTGTAGGAGCCTTTCTTTCATCAGATGACAGGAGGAAAAGTTAATTTTCAAATGGAAGTATCATGGACCACTAAAATATTAACTAGGCATAGAGATACGCCCGGCGTGAATTCTCCTAATACTAAGGGCGTTCTTGCTATGGAACTGAAGGGGCAGAAATCCAAATCACTCTGAAGACAATCCGCTGTCTACACAATCCCACTGATGTGAAACAAGTCTACTTTAGAGTAATTTATTTATGGCCGATACTGCCCATTCTTTTATTTTACAAGTTGTCACCACTTACCGGAATCAGTCTTGTAGGGGGGAGGGTGTCAAAACATCTGTATTTGGTCAGTTTACTGTACCTTTAAGAATTATATAGCAGGCAGAAATCCAACAGGTTTAATTTTTCCCAGCATAGGAATTCAATGAGACATTGCACTTGTTGAATAGCTTCCTGACAATCAGCTGTTAAAAGCACAGGAATCCTGCCTGATCAAACAATTAAGGTGAAGGCAGAGGGATCTCTCTCTCTCTCACACACACACACACACACACACACAATCTGGGAGTAGACGCTGAACCAGAAGTTTATGGTCCCACTTTTCACAAAGGTCATCAAACGCATCTGCTAACCAAAGACTTTCGTCATCTAAAAACATGATTTTTTTTGTTCCAAGCACAGTTTTTTTGGCGAAGGGAACCAACAATGAACTAAGAAACAAATGCTGAGGATGACCTAAGGCGTGCATATTCTTTCTCTGACCCCCTTTTTCATGTGTTGCGTGTGCGCAGCACTACACGAGCTGGTGGAGATGGAATTGCTGCGGGGCAGAACAAAGCCGCGTCCGATTGTTCTTTGCACAACAGGAAGTGGAACAACTATTTGGACAATATGGCTTAAATAAGGAGCGTTTTAAAGGCAGGGGGGCCTCAGTCTCTTCCATGCGTGCCCTGCCCTCCCCTTTACCCCCACCCCCGCGTTTTCCTAGCGCCCAGTAATTGAGATCACATGGAATCTGTCTGAACTCGCAACAGTTCGTGCGGGGACTCGACAGGAAAACTAAACACAACCCGAGGATTCCTCACCCTGCAGAGATTTACACAGCAGGCAGGCACGGAAAGCAGCAGGAGGAGGATCGGTGGTGAGTAGGTGTGTGAAGATGCGGGTCGCTCTGCGTGTGCGTCTGTATGCGCGTACACGTGTCTTGAAGAAAGCGTTCTGGTCTGATTTTGATGTACTTGTTCCTCCCACCCACCATCTACACATGCAATATCCATGTTCTGCTGGGCTGCCGCGTCCTTTCCGAGCACTTTTCGATCGTTCCAGAAAAAAAAAAAAACTGGGCTGTGGAGGGGTGGCGTGGCCCAGGACGCGTTTGCCCCCTTACCTTGCCTCCGCGGGATGTTTCTTCTGTTGGCCGTTAAGTGCCCGACGCAACACGCCAGCAGGAGCAAAGCCAGACTGCGGGAGCAGCAGCAAGATCGGCAGTGTACATCCATTCGGCTCAAACCGGATCGGCTCCAACCCCAAATAGATATATTTAAAAAAAAAAAAATCAAAGTTTGAGCGAATTCTGCAGAGCGCGTTCAAGAGGTTGGTTTGACAATCCGAATCGATGACACTGAAACAGGCTGGAGAGATTATGAAGATCGGGGAGGAGGAGCTGGGGAGCGGGGAGCGGGGAGAGGGGGGGATCGCAGCGAAACAGCCGCAAGTCTTGAGTCTCCGGAAGCCAGACGGGACTAAGTAGGGCTGGCACGGAGCAAAAGGGGTTTTAGACACGCAGAAGGGCGGGGACCTGCCCTTTGATGGGACTAGACAGAAGCCCTCCTCATGCCAGGCGCGCAGTGGCTCAAAAACGCTGGTTCTGTCGGTCTCCTTCCCGCGGGATCGGAACTAGGAAAGATCCAGGGCGGCCCTTCCGCTTGCGGAGCGCGCTTCCTCTGCCTCGCGGGAAAAGGGATCCGCACCCTTGCGCGCAATCCCACACTTTCCTCGCGATCTCTCTCCCCACCCCTCGGAGGCGTCCACACCCTGCTCCTTCCCGAAGGCCGTGACCTCTTCGGGCAGGGCCTAAACCGGCTCCTCTCCTCGCGCAGTCTCTGCCTCTCCAGCTTTAATGTTCTGGCCCGTTTCCTTCTCCAGAGCCCCACATCGCAAGATCAGGTTGCCGGATTCTCCGAGCAGTTAAGCAGAACAGCGGCCACTTAACCCCCATCCACCCCCCCCCCCAACGTTTCATTTGAAACTTTCCATTTGCAAAGCGCAATTTTTTATTAAAAAAAAAATTCACAATATTTATATCCCACCTTTCTTTCACCAAAAAAATGAGGAGAAAAAAATCCAAAGAGGCTCATCCTCACAATGTGGCTCATTTTCAAAATAAACCACGTTTCAGAAGAGGGAGCCTATGCTCAGAGGTTAAAAGTCTTGCCAAAGGCAGCAAGAAGAGTAAGTGTCACAAGTGAATTTCTGCCTTCTGGCATCACCCTGCACTTTCACGTTAGCTTTATTAATCATGTGGGAGGCCAGTTTTCAGGTAGGTCCAGAGGTGTCACCTACTCCCCAGTAGACGGTTCGCTGGGCGGGAGTAGGGAGTGATTGACAGTCCGTCGATTCACTTCCAGTTTCTTCGCGCACCCCGCGCAGCTTTCCCTCGCCTCGGAGGGGGCGCCTGCTCGCCCAGGCACCCGGCGCCCCCCATCCCCCAAGACGAGCAGGCACCCCCTCCGAGCCGAGGGAAAGCTGCGCGGGGCGCACGAAGAAACCGGAAGTGAATCGACGGACTGTCAATCACTCCCTACTCCCGCCCAGCGAACCGTCTACTGGGGAGTAGGTGACACCTCTGGGTAGGTCTAACAGAGTGTGTAGAGAGGGCAGTCTGAATGAACGCACACCCCCAATGCACCTAATCCTGGAAAGGAGGGGAGGAGCTAGAACATGCAGTAATTGGGCTGGGCCAGTTCCATGGGCGCAATCCTAACCTGGAGTTAGGCCCGCAAAGTTTGGCAGGCACAAGGAACACCGTAAAGTATGTTTGGACCACTCTCAGAGTCAGAGAGGCCAGCACACAGCCGGTGCTGCCGGCACCCACAATAATTTGCAATGGGTGGTCAGCACCCACAATGTTGGGCACCCCCAAAGAGTAGGGCACCCCAATGTTTGGTCCTGGGCTGGGAGCGCGCCCGGCCCAGCGGCGAACAAGCCCAGCCGAGGGCAGCGCGACTGAGCCAATGAGCTTCTTCCTGAGGCGTCACTGGCGCCTCAGGAAGAAGCTCATTGGCTTGCCCGCCCTGGCCTTGGAAGGGGCCGGGGCTGCCTTGCATCGCCTAGCTGTGATGCAAAGCAGCTACTTCCCAGGCTGGGCCGCGGCGATCACACAGGCCGGGGCGATGACAGGGGGCGTGGCTACATCAACGTCAGGGGTGTGGCTATGGTCACCCCCAATGTTGACCAAAGTCGGGGGCCCTGATTGCAAGCTTAGCCCAAGAACTCCTCCTTGCTAATCTAGGTCCTGGGCTGATGGCAGCGACAACTACCTAAAGGAGCGTAAATTCTCCCCCTCAACACAACGATCACCAGGGCGGGCTCTAACAGCAGCGGGGCCCAATGTGGGGCATTCCTGTGGGGCCCCCCTGTGGGGCCCCCACTCACCAAGAAGAGCGCTGTTTGTGCCATGTGCAAAGCATGGCATGTGGAAGTAGTTGGTGGTGATATCATAACATCACCGCCAACTGCTTCCAGGTGGCCCATCTTGGGCTGTTCACCCCTGTTCTATAGTAAGAAAGTTTTCCTTCACAATATGGGATGCTTAACAACCCTGCCTGGGAGGAACCCTCTGCCTCCACTGTTGAGAATGAAATGATATCCTTCCTGCCAAGAACCTCCAAGCCTATCCAAAACCACCCCTTCAGAAAGCAAAGATCACTTCCCAAAGGACATTATTACAATCCTGACGCTACAACATTCTCTGTTTTTTCTGCCCCACAGAGGGTCATAGATAAAATATTTCCTACAAAATAGAGAATGTACAATCAGTTCCCATCTCTCCTGGGCTTAATTTGTAGCCTGGTCTACAGATGCAGCAGGATATGGTAAGAATGATGTGGCAGTCTTGAGGTGCTAGAATCAAGAGAGTACCCCTGTGGTCTTCAGGGAAAATCACTTTTCTAAATGGTCCCCCAGTTTCAAACAAGCCTAAAAAAAACCTCCCTGCTAGTAGAAACCTAGCAAAGTTTCTAGCAAACCCAAAAACCTAGCAAGATGAACTTTCTCTCTAACATGCAATTTTCTACTTGCAAGGGATTTCTTTCTGGGGAGGGAATTCAAACTCTCACCCCCTTGCTTGCAGTCTTACCCCTGACCATTTCATTCTGTTACAAATGTAAACTGGGCCAGACCTTACCAGAGTTTATATCTCAGAATTTATTGTTGGGGTTTTTTTTTTTCCATTTCCAGGCAGCCCTGGAACATTTGCAGCCCAATACTAAACATGATTACTTGGGAACAAATCCCACTTAACTCAACAGGACGTAAGTCCTAGTAAGTAAATATGCTTAGGATGTTAACCATGAAGTACCAATAAAGATAGTGTTGAGTTACCCCATCTGCCTGTGGGTTTAAATCTTCCTTATTTATCTTTTTTCTTTGCTCCAAACCCATAAGCCTGATGAAGCCTATTGAGTAAACACATAAGCCTGATGTGGATCCAACACACACTTCTAGTCTTTTTTTTTATCCACTCCTTAGTCCAATAAAAGGCAGCATCTCAGCAGTGATGTTCCTAGGGGGGGAATGCTAAGTTTTGCAGGAGCCTGAGCTCCTGTGTAACACATCCCCCTTGCCTCCAGAGCCATTCCTGGTTTGGAGAGCTGGCTCGGAGGCGTTACTCTCCAAGCCACGAATGGCTCTGGAGGCGAGGGGGGAGGGACCACATTACACATAACAGGAGCTCAGGCTCCTGCAAAACTTAGCTACCCCCCCCATATGAATGCCACTGCATCAGTAGCTCTGGGAGGTTCTCCTGTGAATTCCCTCAACCCACTTTGAAGTGTAAGAATTATAAGAATTTGTATAACGCTTCTGTATGTACAAAGTGCTTCCAATGTGCTTTCTTGAGCCTTGAGTTTCAGTATACATGATATATAAATGCAGCAAATAAATATTGCTATCATAGTGATAAGAGCCTTATCAGATAAGGGAATATCATTATCTCAGTATTGCAGATGGACCAGGAGGCTGAGGAGCATGGCTTGCCTGAAGCCATTTATTACTTTTATGGGGGGAAAAAACATTCTCAAAGCATCTTATGTAGCACAGGAATATGAAGATGGAGTTCTGTTTGCCATACAGGCTCAAAATCCAAAACTGCCTCACTTTGCCTCCACTTGTCTCTTCTGTGGCAGTGGCATCACTAGAGTTTGTGTCACCTGGTGCGGGGGGGGGGTCAGCACTTCACCCCCGTGATGAACCTCCTTCCATACCAGATCATGCAGAGTAAATTACCATATCACATCTACATCCTAAATGCAGTGGCATCAGTAGGGCTTGTTTATTTTAATATATAACAATAA
>JAJKFI010000101.1:4257441-4277352 GCA_029204185.1 Lerista edwardsae | reverse complement strand
CCAGCTTCTTGTATCTCACAGTGGCCCAACAGATGCCTCAGAGAGCATACATGACAACAAGATGCCTGCATCCTGTGGTCACTCCTGGCATTCTGAAGGAGCTACTTCTAATGTAAGGAGGTTGCACCATCACCTCCTATGGCCAAGAGTTCCACAGATTTATTACCTGCTGGGTAAAAAGGTATTTCCTTTTACCCGTTCTCACTCTCCCAACACTCAATGTTAGTGGATGTCCCCTGGTTCTGGTGTTGTGAGAGAGGGAAAAGAACATCCCTCTGTCAACTCTATCCCCCCATGCAGAATTTTGTGAGAAGTTTGAAACCGTGGAAATTCACTCCCACTCTATGAGACGGTATTGAGCCAGATGAATCAATCGTCTGATGCATGATAAAGCAGCTTCATATGTACAAATATCTGTTCAATGGGAGCCCCTATTGCTCATCCACTGAATCTATTTCAGCCCTTGTCATTGGGCACCATCTAGACCCCAGGTGGGCTTCTCTGATGAGAGTGAGAGTGAGATTACCTTTGGTTGCTCGTACGAAGTTTTTTTTAAAAAAAATCTTTCCTACATTCCCCTTTTGGAGAATGATAAATGTAAAAGATTTCACAATTTCTTCAACATGTAATCTTATCTCAGCTCTGTCAGTAACTTAATGGTGTATTGATTAGATCGTGCAACCAACTATTTCTTTTTTTTTTAAGGCATTATTACTCTTTCAAGGCAAACATGAAAAACTACTTTTTAAAGAGCCCTTTTTCAGTTTTATGATATTTCAAAAGCTTCGCAGAGGTTTTTATCGAGTTCCAGAGACAGCCTGAATTAACCTCGACTGTATTCATTTTGTGTTTCAGAGAGGGCAAATTAATCTTGGACGGAAGAAGCTTCCAGCAATCAGGGGAGAGCGTGACTGTGGGGTGTCGCAGATGTATTCTTTCAATGGTTACTTGAAGGCACCTCTAATTAAACATGAAAAGAGATGGCACGGTTTCAATGTCGCTGTACGGCTCATGGTGGAGAAGTGGCATAGAATGCAATGTATGCTGTCTCAGGCTGTCTTGAATTGACTGTCAGTTCTCAATGGAAAGACCTGAAGTTTGTATGCGCCTGTCTCCCATACGATGCATGGCTCCACTTATAGAGTCTTGCCGTGAAAAATGCAGAAATGTTTCAGATGATCAAGAACTTAGAGCAACAAACCAAGGAGCTATTGCAATGCAAGAAATACCCAGGGAAATCACTACTGAAAGTATTGATTTTCGGAGACTATAAGACAGGTCTGCTGGATCAGACCAAACATCTACTGAATATAGCATTCCCTTAGTGGCCAGTCAGAGCCAGGTATCCCTTATTTTTTGACGGTCTGCTTTTTTGACGGTCTGTTCTTTCAACCCATTTCAATTAAAACTGAAAGTCATACATTAAATGCATGCTCCACTCTTTCAACCTTTCATCCGGTTTGCATGACCACATGCAGTGATGTCATGCAGGGGGTACGCGGGGGTACGCGAGTACCGGTTTCTAGGATTACAGCTGGCCCCGCCCATTCACCCACCCACTCGTTGACTCCGCCCTCTGCAACGTTTGAATTTCCTGCATGTTTGAGTTGCCTGCATGTTCTCAGAGCCAGGCAGGCAGGCAGGCAGGCAGCGAGCGGAGCCTTTCCTTTCCTTGCCACTGAAAAATGAGTTGCTCTGGGGTTTTAACATGATGCCAGGCCTCCTTCACATGTTCTGGGGGTGCTGTGGAATACTGTTGCAACTGTTGGGTCAGTTTAAAATCATCTGAGGCCTCAAAAAGGGCTTTTTTCATGTCACTTCCTGCCACGACGTCACTTCTGGCTTATGACGTCACTTCCGGTGGGCGGGTCCCGACACGTGCCAATCAAAAGTGAGTACCTGTTGTTAAATCATTTAGATGACACCACTGACCACATGCTAACTTTTCCCTCTCAATCAGCTCTGTGCCATCTTTTCGTTCAGTCTCTTGCAGTGTCCTTTTCATGCCACGACCCCAACAAATAAATAAATAAATAAATAAATAAGTGACGTCCGAGACGGGGAATCCACTGTTGATCTTGCCCTCCCAGAACCAAATCCACCCATTCCCCGCCACCATTCTGCCACCCCAGCACTGTTCACTGTAACCAAATATTTTTCTTAGAGATTGAGAAAAGGATGCCGTGAAGCCTGGCACCAGTGAAAGCTGTTTTAGCACAACTGCTAAGAACCTGAGCAGGACTGGAGCACCATCTCCTGGTACCTGAAGGAGTACGCCTGACGCCTGCACCTTTACTTGGTGGTGTCCTAGTCCAATGGACTTCAACCTTTTTCATCCCTGTAGTTTCCGCGACCCCACAACTGAGGCTATGTGACCTCATTGGGGTCCCAACCCCAAGGTTGAAGAACACTGGTCTGTTGTGTTATCTAGGCATTTGCATGCATTTGCGAGTGATATTCATATCCTTGGATGGCCGTTTCACATTTGGACTGGGGTGGAGGAGTAGCCCCGATGCACCACTGTAAGGCCCAAGGGCTTTTAACCTTACCTGCAGGGGTCATGCTGGCATGAAGGATGGTCCAGGAGGCTTGCAGCACCCTCTGTGGGACTCCTTGCTGCTTGAAATCACTCTGATTGCCGATCGGCATGCATGTCCAGCTTTCAATTGAAAACCAGATTTCAATTTTTGAATTTCTGTGATTAGAGCAATTTCAAAGAGTGAGTAGGGGTACAGAAGGGGCTGCAAGCCTCCCGGACTCTCCCCCAGGTCAGCACAAACCCCCACAGGTAAGGTTAAAAGCCCCAGGATCCCTATCGCGCAGCAATCAGGGCACTAATTTCTGGGCCACTTCCCTTAAGGGGCAATGGCCCTCTTCCAGTTCCCGTGATGGGTCATGACCCACCACTTTGGGAACCACTGCCTTAGCTCATGCAGAGCCTGCTCAACCACATAAACGTTCTAAAATTCGATTTGGCATTCCTGTTAGAATAATGAGACGCGAATGAACACACGTATTTGAAATCTCCCTTGTGCTCTCTGAGAGATGCAAACAACAAACTTGCAAACTGAGTTGGAGGGCTTTGCAGTTCTTATTGTTTCACCCCCTCCTTTCAAATAGATAGATTGCGCAAGACACATATTGTGCATATTACAATACAAAATACCACAGTGGTTCTTAAACGTTTTAGCACCATGTGCCTTCCTCCCTGATTCCAAGAGCGGTCCAAACGTGCTTTACGGTGTCCCTTGTGCTGGCTAAACTTTGCTGGCCTAACTGTGCCAGCCTAACTCCAGGTTAGAATTGCGCTCTCAATCACAACACCAGTGCTTGGGCCAGGCTACCAATCAAGTTGTGCACTCATCTAAGCCAGCTATGCATGGCTCCCAGCTTTCAGCATGTCTAGAGGTAAAAGGGATGTCCAAAGGTAGCCAAAAGAGGCTACATGGGTGATGAGGTCTTCTGGACAGTGCCTTTTGCAAGCCCGCACAGCAAGCTCATGTACAGCATGGACGTTTTTAAAAAGTGCATATGATTAATTTCTTTTAAAGAACTCTGATTTCAAAGAAGCCCATCCTTCACAGAGACCTAGAGCTAAACCACATAAGCCGGGGTCGGACCCCTCAAAGCTATTTCAAATATACAAAGCGATCTGATGTCAGAACAGATGAGAACGGATATCTGGTGTCAGAGTGAAACCCCGCTCTTGTCCGGCTTGCTCGCACTCTAGCAACTGCCTCGGAGACTGAACGTAGCCAGGAGAATTAATCCTCTTTCATCCCAAGGGGATTTGTGGAAGGTCAGAGTCAGTGCAGATATATGATCATCTGGAGGTAAAGTCAGACAGAATTACAAGAAACGTCCCTGCTGGAAACTGGAAATGGGGATATCACTGTTAAGTAGCCTGGAATGCGAGAGGAAGGAAGTCCCTGCTTCTGGAGGGAAATTGTTGAGAACAACAATATTTGGTCATCGTCATCACAGAGCACTCTTGTGTCTGTTCCCTACTTTCATGTTCATCAACCTGAAGAGCCCACTGGCTCTTAGCTTGCAGAATGTTTCCAGCCTACATTAGCATGTGGTTTCTATATTGAGCCTCCCATGGGCCAAACTACACATTCCTTTCACACACGTTTGACCCTGTCAAGAGCCATCCCTGGTGTGTTGCCTTCAGGAGGGATCTGGCCCAGTTCTGGGCTTCCCCAGGTCCAGAGGCACCATGGAAGAGGAAAAAAGAGAAATGCAGTTCATTTGCTGGTGAGGTGTCCTAAGGCATCTCCATAGCTTTGGCAATGAGGCCAATGACCCATTTCTTCCAGCACTTTCCACGAGACATTGAGGAGGACTTTGAGGAGGGAGCATATGTGGTGTACAAATATAAAATAATTACAGAAAGCACGTGGACTTTCTCATAGGTCAAATTATGCATGGGATGCATAATAGTTATGCATGGGATGCATTCTCAAATTATGCACTGGATGGATAGAGTTGATAGAGGGATGTTCTTTTCACTCTCTCACAGCACCAGAACCAGGGAACATCCACTCAAATTGAGGGTTGGGAGAGTTAGAACAAATAAAAGGAAATACGTTTTTACCCAGCAGGTCATTAAACTGTGGAACTCCTTGCCACATGAGGTGGTTATGGCATCTTGCCTAGATGCCTTTAAAAAGGGATTGGACAGATTTCTGGAGGAAAAGTCCATTGTGGGCTATAGGCCATGATGGGTTGTGCAACCTCCTTACATTAGAAGTAGGCTACTTCAGAATGCCAGATGCAGGGGAGTGGCAACATGATGCAGGCATCTTGTTGTTTTGTGTGCTGCCTGAGGCATCTGGTGGGCCACTGTGAGATACAGGAAGCTGGACTAGATGAGCCTTTGGCCTGATCCAGTAGGGCTCTTCTTATGTTTTTATAAGGCAGACATCTCAGGTCATAATTTTCGAAGAGCCAAACTGAGTTATTGTTAAAATAGTTGTTTCTCGCTTCCACCCCAATCCAGTTCTTCAAAGTAATTCTTTTCTGACTCAGGTGTGATATACATTCAACAAATCCCATCTCTCGCCCATTGTTGGCTGTCGTTTCTTTAGTTGCTAGGCTGTATTTATACACCAGACTCACCACTAATTCCCACATATAGCCGGCGAGATGGAAAAGAGAATTCGCATTGCAGAAGTGCTTTGTGTGCAAAGGGCCAAAAAGCCGTGGGTTTATGTGTAGTGTTTTCATATCAATTATTTTAGCTGGCAACAAATAAATACAAAATGCAGCCCCTGAATATAATACAAGTGGTGCCTTGACATCCGCAGGGTGGGTGGGTGAGGTTAAATTCCGCCTTGCTTTTAATTAGTGCTTTGGGGCTTATTTTATGCCTGATTTTTAAAAAACTGATTTCACTGTGATTGTCTTATTGTTTTTGTCCGGAGTCCCTCCATGCCTCGGCCTTAACTGGGGCCAAGGACCGCCTCTGCTGACGAGGAACAGCAACAGCCTCTAGTTCCACACCAGGACCCAAGCAAGGCCCTCAGGGAAAGCAGGAGGAGGATCGGCCAGGGTGAGTCAAGCCAAAACCCTGGGGATGGAGAGTAGGGCTGAGAGTGGTCCTGCAACCCCCCGTGCTCTGCTGGGCAGCTAAGGCCTGTCTCAGGAGGAGAGGAAGGGGTGGAGTCTCGGGGGGCAGGACCTAGCCATAAAAGCAGCAAGCAGCCAGTGATGAGGGCAGTTGTGTATGGGGAGGCAGAGCAGGAGGTTGTGGAGCAACAGCCACCTGGATCTCCCAGGGGAAAGGACCAGTGACGTAATCTGAGCGCGCGAAGTACCGGAACGCTCAGATGATTGACAGCCCTCCGCCCCTATGTCACGCCTCCCCAAGCCTCACTGCTCCGGAATCGCTCCATTTTAGAGCGATTCTGGATGCAAGGGAGGGAGGGCGGGGCCAGCAGCAGCTTGCCCGTCCTCTGGAGAGGCGGCGCGGCCCAGACCCTCCGCGGAACTAGAGGAACGGAGTACCGGGCCGTTCCGCCTGGATGACGCCTCTGGAAAGGACCAAGGGTGAAGCAATCCCCTTTCCCTGCAACTGGGGTGAGGCTGACTTTACCAGCTTGAACTGGCTCAACCTCCCTCTCGCCGACGATTGACAGGTACCGACGGACCTGGTGGGATACGAACCCCTTTGGACCCCTCAAACCTGCCACCCTAGGCCTGGGCCCACCCCGGGAATGACATTTTTAATTGAATAGTTTCATCTATTTGCACAAGCTTATTTGAACTTCCACAAGAGTGGAAAGACAGGGTATAAGCCAGTGCTTCTTGAACTTCTCAAACATCATCCACTAGGTGGGTCGCGAACCAGTTTCAGGTGGGTTGCGTAGCACCTGGGGCAGCCATCACTGAAAATATGGGAAGACGGGGCACTGGAAAGGGAAGGGTTGTGTGGTTGTTTTGCTTGTGTCAAGGTTGTAAATGGGCTTTTTTTCTTACGGGCAATGCAATCCTATACCCCCCTTGCGCTGGTGCTAAGCTCTTGCGCTGGCCGAACGCTGTTGCAAACGTGCTGTAAAGTGCGTCTGCGTTGACGCTGTGGCACTGGGCCGGCGCTGTTGTGACACAGGACAGCTGTAGTGCCAAATCCTAAACCCCATCCTGGCTGGGGCGGCTCCGATTCAGGCCGCTTCTGTGCACATTCCTCTGCGCCTGCAAAACAGCAGGCACAGATCCAAGCAGGCCCATGGGGTGACTGGGGCTTACGCGGGTGCAAGGGGAAAACCTCCCCTTGTCCTGGATGTTGCTGCTGCTGCCTCCTAATGGGCTTTAGGATACAGCCCTGCTATGTCAGCCTTACTAGGCCAGCATAGTATAGGATTGTGCTATAATTTACTTTGCTATTGGGAAATGACTGAGAAATAACCCAATTTAATGATGCATTGCCAGGAAACAGCAGGTTCTGGTGTTGCCATGATGATTCTTCCGGCCATGACATCACTTCTGGTGGACCTCAGACAGATTGTCATTCTAAGACGTGGGTCATGGTGCTCAAAAGTGTGAGAAATCAAACTTTTTGAGAAGAAGTTATTGCTATTGTTATTAAGTCTGGGAGTTGAACGAAGGCACCCTGATGTGCAAGGTCTCTCCCCGGGGAAGTGGATCTGTCAAGTGCCTCTTTGCTCGACTTACGCTCTACTTGCGAACCAAACAAATATTACACAAGCACTGTAAGTGTCCAGTGCCTCCCCACTCAGAAAATCCTCAGCTGCCACCAGTGGGAAACTTACCACTTGGTGCTCCAGCAACACATCCACGCTAGCGCTGACTAGCTGGCCCTGGAGTGCCTTACAGCACATTTTGGAACATTTAGAGCCCACGGTAAGTCTGGCGTACGCAGGGTTAGCGCTGTTGGTCTTCTTCAGCTGGAAGAGCTTTTTGCATCTTCAGTTTAGTGCCAGGTTCTGCAAGCAGCAGTGCTGAAAGCCAACCTCCGACCACTGCCAAAAGGAGCAGATTCATCAAAGAATTTTTGGAATAGCTCCAAGGGGAAACATCCATTTGGGTAGGAAGAGAGGTTGGGACATTTCTTCTTTCTCCCCCTTCTTCTGCAGGAGATCTTTAAGAATCCCTAGCACCAGTGATGTCATTCAGGGGGAACGGACCAGAATGGGCGTTCCGGATCCTAATGGGCTCCGTGGCTGGTTCCGGGTTCCCAACAAGTGCCAATCAAAAGTGAATTCCTGTTCCTAAATCATTTGAATGACACCACTGCCTAGCACATAACCTGAAGTTCCATTTAAACACACACACAACCCCCATCTATTTGGATTGAACACATGGCAGAGCTGGGGCTTCTTTTTATAGAAGGAATCCCAGTGGTGCTTGCCCCTGACTCTCATCAGGTCTTCACCCGCATTCCGTGCTTCAGATAACCCAGAGATTGGGCAATGTGAGCAGACTGTCAATGGGATCCCTTTATTTCCTGAACCATAGTGGCTTATGAATTGTCCTTGCTCAAAGGTACTCTTGCTGCCTGCCTGGTTAGAGAGAGGCTTGATATATTCAAGTTGGAACTGATAAAGAAATGAAGGGCATCACATTTCCACCAGACCATTATGTCCGGTATCCACTTGAACTGGGGTTCCGTTCAAGACCCCACCGTGGACATCTGAAACTGTGGATACTGGGCACGCCTTTTTAAAGACAGAGGAACAGCAGTGGTTTTGTTGCAATAAGGTAAAAACGGCTAAACATCAGGCGCCGATCCAAGCAAGCCTATTGGGCAGCTGGCACCTACCCCAGGGTAAGGCTGCAAACGCACCCTTGTCCTGTGACGGCTCCAGCCTGCTCCTAACTTGCGCTGGATACAGTGTAGGCACGCCAGCCTGCCCGCTCCAGCATAAGTTAGGATCGCGCCCTCAGAGTCAGAACCCTCCTCGGCAATGACTTTAGGCCAAGGCTGTAGCTGAGTGGTAGAGGTTGTGCTTTGTATACCAAAGGTCTCAGGTTCAGTCAACGGCATCTCCAGCCTCCTTCCCAGCCACCTGCTTCAAACTCTGGAGAGACTGTCCTAGATGGGCCAATAACCTGATTAATCAGAGAGTGGCTTCCTATGTTCACCATCTCTTCAGAGGCATATAAAGGGTGCCATAAGGGGAGGCAGGCGCAGCAGGCGCCATTTGCAGCAGGGCGCAGCAAGCAAGGAAAATAAATAATAAAAAATAATACCGGTATTTATATACCGCCTTTCTTGGTCATCAGATTGCTCCTTTGACTTTAATTCAAGGTGGTTCACATAGGCAGGTTTTTTCTAACCCCGAGGGGTTTTACAAATCACAAAGAGGTTCTATCTTTCAAGAACTACTACATTCAGATGAAAACTTCCACAGTCCAATCTTTCCCTCGGGCCGCACGATCGCCTTCCTGCCGGCTGATAAACGTCTTCTTTGCTCTCACCAAAGAACAGCTGGCCCAGCACAACTCCTCTCCCACAGGCAGCTGGAGACAGCTCAGCTCAGATCTTATCAGCCGCATTCTCAAGGTCTGCCGCTCACGGAAACTTCCAGTGCTCTCAAACTGGCGACCTTCAGATCTTACCTTCAGGCATAACGGCGGCTTTTACCCACTCGACTAGACCTCCTGCCCCAAAGCGGAGAGCCTTTTTGCCCTCCCTTCTTCCCTAAATGCTCCTAAATGGAGCTAGTCTGGATGCTGGGGGTGGTGCAGGGGGTGGGGGTGGCGCCACCCCTGGCACGATGTGAGCCTGTCAGGGCTCTTCATCTCTTAGCCTGCTCTGCCTCACAGAGCTCCTGGGATATTGTCCAAGAAAATCAGGAGTGGCACGAGAAATGGAAACCAAGGGCGCAATCCTAACCTGCGCTGGAATAGGCCGGCCGGCTCAACTGCGCTGCATCCTAATGATGTTAGGAGGCAGCAGCAGCTCAGCAGGGGGCAAGAGACTATTTTCCCTTGCACTGGGGTGAGCCCCAGCCAGCCCCATGGGGCTGCTTTGATCTGCACCCGCAAAAGTGCAGGCACAAGTCCACGTAGCTAGGAGTGGCCCGAATGGGGCAGGGGCTTGGATATGGCCCAATGGCCGTGTCCCATCTCCGCCCTCACATCCGCCCATGTCGCCGCCTCGTCACGCCTCCCACCTGCCTCCGGCATGCCCTCAGCGTGGGGCCCTGCATTGGCAGAGCTAGGCCAGCACTCAGCCAGCGTAGCTGATGCGTGTGGCAGTGCCTGTGAGCAGGCACTGCTGCCTGCACCGGCCCAGCAACCGAATCCGCGGCGCAGACGCACCTTGCGGCACATTTGCAACGGCGCTTGTCCAGCACGAGAGCACCGCACTGGTGCAACACCAGGTTAGGATTGCGCCCCAAGTGGCAGACCTTGGCTTTCAGTCCACCCCATCCCCTCCCACATTTTATGCACAGCAGAACATGAGGAACAAAACACCAGCCTGGCTCAATCCTGAGATTCCACTGTACGCCTGGGGGAAAGCTTACCCCACATAGCGGGAAGGCTTGGGGTAGCTGCTGCTGCCATGCGTTCATCTTAGTGATTGCCTGTTCCTGTGCACAATAGTGTTTTATGTAACTCCCCCCCCCCAAGAGCACATTTCCTTGACAGTCTGTTTGCACCCTGATTCCCCTTTAATAATAGCCCTTGGACTCCGAATCGAAGAACTAAGCCTTGTTCTTGAATTTCCATACCCCACTGCTGTCCCCCCTTTCTGCCTATAGCTGGTGAAATACATGGCATTGTTCTGTTACACATCCCCTCAACACAGTCCCACATTGTCT
The DNA here is from genome assembly GCA_029204185.1 of Lerista edwardsae. NCBI lineage: Eukaryota > Metazoa > Chordata > Lepidosauria > Squamata > Scincidae > Lerista > Lerista edwardsae. The sequence continues at coordinate 4,267,063 of JAJKFI010000101.1, read as the reverse complement.
TCTGCTTGTCTATATGCCTCATGTTGTGAGAGGCAGCATTGTTTTGTCAAGAACCATTTGGCTGAATGGATTTGGCTGAATGGTGGACGGGCAGCTCACTGGATGTCTAATGTAGCATCTCTATTCCTAAAAATCAATTAAAATGCAGATGGGGAAACATGTCAGTTAACTTAAATGTGCTGCACAGAGCATTAATGCTTATTAATTTTTGCTTGTTAATAACTATTATTATTAATATTAACAATAGCTTTAATAATCAATGATAATTATTGTTTATTATTAATGCTATTATTAATATTAATAATAAATTGTTTTTATTAGCAAGCAATAATTAATATCATTACATACATAAATAATAATTCATTAATATTTATAAATATTAATAACAAAGAGTGGACACAACAATACACAAAACCCAAAAGGTCACTCCTTGCACTGAGAAGATCAAATGGATATTTTTAAACTATGAAAATAATGATCAAATTGCAAGTATTTTTCCAGGGTTAGGCTATGCATGAAAGACCCAGATGAAAAGAGCTGCCTCTTACCAAGATAGCAAGCGTTGTCTGTCTTTCTGTTCCCAAAAGCCATTCAACCTATCTGCACCTACAAAGTGTTAGTTTTTAAGCTATGGTGTCAAGGCAATGAGAGTAACATAAAGAAATCAAAACTGGTGCTCTTTACTGACACAAGAAGTAAAGAGACACATTCAAGTCCCAATGCCCTTCAAGTGGTCCTGCGAGTGGTGCATACACTTTTCAAGAGTGAGCTATATTTAAAAAAGATACAATAAAAATTATAATTAACCTCAGGAAATCAAAAATCATCTAACATAGAATGATCAAGCCATACCTCGTACAATAAAACATAAGAAGCAAATAGTAATTTTCAAAAAAAAAAAAAAAACCACCTCATAACTTGTTCAAAACATGTTAGAGCAGAGATCTCCAAAGTTTTCAGTACAAGCATCACATTGTATATTGTAAACATTTTTGTGGGCCCCAAAAAATCAGTTTTATAAATGCTTTACTTATGTTTTGTAATCAGCATGATATAATTCAGAGCAAAAGAGAAATGTGACAATTACAAAGAAACAACACCATGCTTAAACTGAGAAATGATATATAGTGAGTAAAAATGTCACAAAAATTAGCAAATGTTCTGACAAATAAGTTGCTGTGGGCTGGATAAAATCTTGTGGTGGGCTGGATTTGGCCCCCGGGCCATAGTTTGAAGATGTCTGTCTTAGAGCAACAATACCTGAAAACAAGAAAACAAAGACACCAGCAGTTTTAAATTCAAACTAAGAAACAATCTAGGCTGCAAACATATATACTAAATCAGACCATGAAGATATATAAACTGAGCAACTGTGAGTAAATATTTAATTCTCATAACTTTACCAAGGCTTGAAAATATGACAAACTACTGACATCTTATTCCATAGCAAAAAGTAAACTTGTACAAAAAGTAGACTTACTTAAAAAGGATGTATCTTTGAAATGTCAGCTAATTTCTTTAAAAGTCAGCGACCTCTGGACTCCTACAACAAAACTAACAACTGTGCTGAACTATTGTATAGCACTTTCTGAGGATACAAAGAACTTCAGGCATACAATGTTGATGAAATTTCCAACAATCCTGTCACCGTTTTTGAATCCACTGAAAACCCACCTTTTCCACAAAGCCTTTATCAACACACCTTACTCTTCATCCCTACTGTAATTAGCAAACCAAAAGTATCCCCCACTGATGATGATGATGATGATGATGATGATGATGATGATGATGATGATGCAAATATGATAATGGAGAGCTCATTGCATCCAGTCGTGGAGGCAGTGGGGGGACATGACCAGAAGGCCATCCAACACTTTCTAAAATTACCTCAGGGTAGGCCTCTAGGCCTCCTATTTTCTGAGGCATGAAAGGGGACAGGGTGGATGGAAGAATGGGGGATAAGACACAGCATGCACTTTTGTCACTGAGATACACCCGTCCAGTCCACTCCCCATGACCATTACCCTTATCCCAGGACATCTCCCCACAGCCAATATACTGAGACTGGAGGAGCCTTCATGAGCTGCTGGTGCAAATCCTATACGTCTACCCATTTTATTTATTTTATTTATTTATTAAATTTGTACCCCGCCTTTCCGCCCTCAGGCACTCAAGGCGGCAATTTGTGGCAGAGGCCCAGAAGCATGTGACAGTGGCCCGGCCTTCATGCTGCTGCAAATAACTGTGTTGCTGGAACATGGGTTTTATATTATTACATTATAAGAATATAAGTAGAGTCCTGCTGGATCAGGCCAAGGCCCATCTAGTCCAGTTTCCCGTATCTCACAGTGGCCCACCAAATGCCTCAATGAGCATCCTGTTGCCATTCCCTTGCACCTGGCATTCTGAAGTAGCCTACTTCTAATGGATAAGGTCCAGATGAGATTGTGCCGTAAGTTTAAGAACATATAACAAAGAGTTGCATATTTTTCCTGTTTCCTGCCACTTCCATTCCCCTTCTCATGACTTTGTACTTCAAGGCATTTTTATAGCAGGACTTGTGGTTGCTTGAAAAGAAAAAAATTGGGTATTCTAAAAGTACAGGAAAACAAAAACAGAACTAGGCTGGGAATTAACTGCAAAGTTCTCAACAAGACAGAAGAAGACGCAGGGGTAGGCAAGTGGGAGACAGTGGCAAGCGGACAGAAAGGAGGTGAAGAGAGGCTTTTGGGGGCAGGGAGACAAGGGAACGGATTGAGCTCAGGAGGGGATATCTGCCGTAGTCCAACCCCTTCTTGAACAGCTCAGCGTTACACCAAGATTTGCACTAGCTACATAGTTGGTGCAAATCTAAGAAGTCCCATAGGGATGGCTCGGGATTTGCTTGGTGTAATGAGGAAAAAAAAAACCCTAAGGTGACCTCCAGCTACCTCCTGATCTATGTAGGATGCAGTGCAGGCCATGTGGTCTGGGAGTATCAGCACACATTAGGATTGAGTTGTTAGTAGATCAGTATGACATCCTTGTCATCTTTCCCTCAGAACTTATTTTCTCTTAGAAATGGGAGAAAATAGGTTCTTCCCTACATTTGCCCAATCCATGGGAGCTTTTGCCGGCTTCAGCTGAATTAAGAAAAATAAGATGGTGCCTACAGTAAACATCTGGTTGGCTTGGAAGAACACGAAACACTGGCTCCTGTTGTAAGGAACAGCCAGTGATGATCTCAATGCTATCTCATCAGTATGCTGAGAATAAGCAACATTTTAGATCAAATAACTAAAAAAATCCAGCTGCTCCCAAAACAGTCATTCAAAACTTGACTGAAAAATGAACTTCTTTTGTTCTTTCCGTGTGTTTCACAGAGAGCCAAAGACAAGTGAGAACACTGTGAGACTCTGCCTAGAACCTAACCTGCTTAAATAATGCAATTACATGAAGAGCTTAGCTGTATTTGTTATTTTAAAAGAGGTTTCTGAAGCCTATGGCTATAATGGAGCCTTAAAAAAATGAACCTTAACCCCTCAAAAACAGGAAATTAAATCCCAACTGTATAGACTAGTGTTTCTGTAGGTTGGGACGCACTTGGTGGGTCGCGACCTGATGTCATGTGGGTCGAGGAAAACTGGGAGATTCGTTAGGCACTGGGGAACGTTCTGGAACAAGCCAGGCCTGTACAAGAGGGACGGGCTTCACTTGAACCGGAATGGAACCAGACTGCTGGCGCATAACATTAAAAAGATGGCAGAGCAGCTTTTAAACTGACCCCTGAGGGAAAGCTGACAGGAGCCAAGCGGCGTCTGGTTCGGAAGTCCTCATCCCTACAGGCAATAGTGGGAACTGCAAATGAAGAAGTGGAACGCTGGGCGGCACTTACGCAGCACTTACGCACGATTGCCTGCCCGTCTGCTCCGTTCTGACGCCCCCCCGCCTGCCGTGTGGGCTGCCCTGGCCTCGGAGGGGGCGCCTGCTCACCCGGGGGGGAAGGGTGGCCCCCACCCTCCCCCTGGGCGAGCAGGCGCCCCCTCCAAGGCCAGGGCAGCCTGCGCGGTGGGTGGGGGGGCGTCGGAACGGAGCGAACGGGCTGCCAATCAAACGGTAGTCCCGCCTAAGTCCCGCCCAGCGTTCCACTTCTTCATTTGCAGATCCCACTACTGCCTACAGGGGGAGGAGGGGGTAGGAGTACCACAGAGTAATGGAGGAGTAGGAAATAGGACTTCAAGTATGAGTATAAGTGACAGTTGGTCCAGTAGAAAGAGAGGTGTGGAAAAGGGATCAAATAAGAGTCCCTCCTTAGGGAACCCCATATATAGGTGTTATTATGCAAATGCCCGAAGTCTCAGAGCAAAGATGGGGGAACTTGAATGTTTGGTGGCTAGGGAAAACATTGATATAGTAGGCATAACGGAAACCTGGTGGAATGCAGAGAACCAGTGGGATACTGCAATCCCAGGCTATAAACTCTATAGGAGGGACAGGGAAGGGCGTGTTGGCAGTGGGGTGGCCATCTATGTCAAAGAAGGGATAGAATCCAGCAGAGTAGAAACTGAAGATGGGCTGGACTCCACCATAGAGTCACTGTCGGTTAAACTCCCAGGTCAAAAGAGTGATGTAATAGTGGGGATGTGCTATTGTTCTCCGGATCAAAAACTTGAAGGGGACCTTGAAATGAGGAAACAAAACAGGGCGGTGACAAAGAGAGACAGGATTGTAATCATGGGGGACCAATTATCCTCATAACAATTGGGTCAACTGGTGCTCTGGTCAAGAAAGAGAGACCGGATTCCTTGATGTGCTGAATGACTGTGCCTTAGAACAGCTAGTCCTGGAGCCCACCAGAGGACAGGTGACTCTCGATTTAAATATTGTGTGGTACTCGGGACCTAGTTAGGGATGTAAGTGTTACTGAGCCATTGGGAAACAGTGACTATGCTGCGATTGGTTTTGCCATGCATGCCCAGGAGAGAGTACAGAGCAAATCTGACACAAGAACCCTTGACTTTTGAAGGATATATTTCCTTTAAATGAGAAGGCTAGTTAGAAAGAAATTGAAAGGGAAGGTAAAAAGAGTCCAGTCTTTCCAGGCTGCGGGGAGGCTGTTTAAAATAACAGTAGTAGAAGCCCAGCGGAAGTGTATACCACAAAGAAAGAAGGGCTTGACTAGGTCCAGGAGGGTGCCTGCATGGCTGATGAACAAAGTTAGAGAAGCTGTAAAGAGCAAGGAAGCTTCCTTCTGTAAATGGAAGTCTTGCCCAAGTGAGGAGAATTTAAAAAAAACAAACTCTGGCAAAAGACATGTAAGAAGGTGATACCAAGAAAGAGTTTGAGGAATGCAAGGCCAAGAAAGAGTTTGAGGAACGTATGGCCAGCAACATAAAGGGGAACAATAAAAGCGTCTTCAAATATGTTAAAAGTAGGAAACCTGCCAGAGAGGCGGTCGGCCCGCTGGATGGTGAGGGAGGGAAAGAGGACATAAAAGGGGATTTAGAGATTGTAGAGACATTAAATGAATTATTTGCGTCCGTCTTCACGGCAGAAGATCTTGGGCAGATACTGCTGCCCAAACAACCCTTCCTAACTAAGGAATTCAGTCAGATAATGGTTAATAAGATGTTTTATAGCAAATCAATAAATTAAATAAATAAGTCGCCAGGCCCAGATGGTATACACCCAAGAGTTAAGGAACTAAAGAACTAAGTTGCTGACCTCCTAACTACAGTATGCAACTTGTCTCTTCAAAGAGCCACAGTGCCAGAGGATTGGAGGATAGCCAATGTCACGCCAATCTTTAAGAAAGGGAGAAGGGGGGACCTTGGAAACTACAGGCCGGTCAGCCTAACGTCTGTTCCAGGTATGATGGTGGAAAGCCTCATCAAAGATAAAATCCTAAAACACGTAGAGGGACAAGTGTTGCTGAAAGAAAGTCAGCATGGCTTCTGTAAGGGTAAGTCTTGCCTCACAAACCTTTTGGAATTCTTTGAAAAGGTCAACAGGCATGTGGATGTGGGAGAACCCGTGGATATCATATATCTGGATTTTCAGAAGGCATTTGACACAGTCCCCCACCAAAGGCTGCTGAGGAAACTTCACAATCAGGGAATAAGAGGGCAGATCCTCTTATGGATTCAGAATTGGTTGCGGGTCAGGAAACAGAGAGTGAGGGTCAATGGGAAATTTTCACAATGGAGAGAGGTGAAAAGCGGAGTGCCCCAGGGATCAGTCTTGGGGCCGGTGCTTTTCAACTTGTTCATAAATGACCTAGAGACAGGGATAAGCAGAGAGGTGGCCAAGTTTGCAGATGACACAAAAATTTCCTGGGTGATGAAAACCAGAAGGGATTGTGAAGAGCTCCAGAAGGATCTCTCCAAGTTGGGGGAATGGGCAGCAAAATGGCAGATGCGTTTCAATGTAGGCAAATGTAAATTGATGCACATTGGGGCAAAAAATCAAAACTTCACCTATAGGCTAATGGGTTCTGAGCTGTCTGTGAAAGTTCAGGAGAGTGATCTTGGGGTGCTGGTGAAAAACTCGATGAAGGTGTCGACCCAGTGTGTGGCAGCGGTGAAGAAGGCCAATTCCATGCTTGGGGTAATTAAAAAAGGGGTTGAGAGTAAAACAGCCAACATTATTATGCCATTGTACAAATAGATGGTAAGGCCACATCTGGAGTATTGCATACAGTTCTGGTCGCCGCATCTCAAAAAGGAGCTGGAAAAGGTGCAGAAGAGAGCGACGAAAATGATTACAGGGCTGGGGCACCTCCCTTACGAAGAAAGACTGCAGTGTTTGGGGTTCTTCAGTCTAGAAAAAAGGAGCTTGAGGGGGGACATGATTGAGCCATACAAAATTATGCGTGGTAGGGATAGAGTCGAAAGAGGGATGTTCTTTTCTCTCTCACACAACACCAGAGCCAGGGGGCATTCAGTAAAATTGTTGGGAGAGTTAAAACAGATAAAAGGAAATAATTTTTTACATAGTGGGTAATTAATCTGTGGAATTCTTCGCCACAGGAGGTGGTTATGGCATCTGGCCTAGATGCCTTTAAAAGGGGATTGGACAGATTTCTGGAGGAAAAGTCCATCTTGGGCTACAGGCCATGATGGGTTGTGCAACCTCCTTACATTAATAGTAGGCTACTCAGAGTGCCGGGTGCAAGGGAGTGGCAACAAGATGCAGGCATCTTGTTGTCTCGTGTGCTCCCTGGGGCACCTGGTGAGCCGCTGTGCGATACAGGAAGCTGGACTAGATAGGCCTTTGGCCTGATCCAGCAGAGCTCTTCTTATATTCTTATGTTCTTATCTTGGAAGCTGCAGACCTTACTCTTGCTATATTCCTTTTGTAAATGTTAACAGTTTGAATTTTCAAGTGAGGGCTTTTAAAAAAATTTGTTTTTAGTTCAGTGCTTTTACATCATATTTTGTCCTACTCTTGCTTTCTGTCAGGGATGTTTCATGGTTGTGCAATTGCGGCCGTCCAAGAATGCCAATTTGCATTCCTGAAGTGTCATTTTATTACACCACAACGAAGCCACTTTCTGCTTGATGATGTTGCTTTTGGCTATGACATCACTTCCAGGTTAGTTACATCACTTCTGGTGGGTCCCAACACATTCTAGAAAGTGGGTCACGGTAAATAAAGGAACCACTGGCATAAACTGAATTGCTACCTTCTTGATCAAGCTCTCTTCTTGAGCAATTTTTTTCTTTCTGCCTTTCACAAATGATAATCATACCCACATATAAATTGTGCCTGTTTTGCCACACTGACCCGAAACGTGGCCCTGACAGTAAGGGTCATAGCATTCCTTGCCCACACGGGGGCAAGGCATGTATTGTGCCCCCCATGCTGTGACACCCCACGGGAGACTTTGCTGCTGCGGCTCAGGTGATTTCAAAATAGTGGTGATTTCAAAATAATGGTGATTTCCAAGCCGGGAAGCTAACATGGGCAACTAGGACTTCACTGTTGTGGCCGGGGTGATTTTCAAATATCCCAGGCGGCGGCAGCAAGCACATCCAGTGCCCTCATTCGCTTCCCAAGCAGAGAAGCAGATGGGAGAATCTGGTGCCTTGTGTGATAGCTGGCACAGCCCAGACAAAAATGTCCGGGCCACATCAGTGAGCATGCAAGGCGCCAGGCACTCCCATCTGCTTCCTGGGACTTCGCCGCCACTGCTGCCAGGACAAAATCGCCCCAGTGGCAGCGGCAGGAGCTGAGGCAGTGACACACACCTTTCTGCCTTCCCAAGCTAGTATAGGAAGGAAGAGAGGCATTCGTGGGAGCTCCTGATTCTTAGGTGCACAAAATTTCGCCCCAAAATTTTGTGCCCCTACGAATTTTGCGCCCAGGGCCGTGGCCCGCCTCATGCAACACCTCTGCTGGCAGCCAGCTGAAACTGAGCAATATGTCTGCCACATCTCTGAAACTGACCTGAGAGATGCTAAAGGCAGATAATCTGCAACACTCTTCCTGTTGTTCACAATGCTCCCTCAGGTTCCTCTGCATAGAGGAATATCAGCTCTGGTACCTGATTTTGGGAGTGAAAAGAAAGGCTAGAATTTAGTTAGAATTTAGTGACAGTGATGAACAGGGATGCACATTCTGGATTTTCACTTTGGACCAGTGGCTTTAACCAGTTTTTGAAGCACCACAAAAAGCTATAAAATCTACTTGAAGAGCAAACCCAGCAGGAGACAAGAAGCACACAGCTGTACTGCAGACCGACAAAGGAGTTTTGTGGGCTCAGCAAGACTCAGCCCACTCCTATCTAACCCCCCACACTGCATTGCAGCGACACTGGTGCAGCTACTCCACAGTGCCTCCAAGCCCCAGCTCAGCCAACCCACTCAGATGGACACCATGGTCAATGGTGCTGAAGGTCCCAGAAGGACCAACAGGGACATCCTCCCTCATTCATCTCCCAGTGCAGGTCATCCACCAACACAACCAAGGAAGCCTCCATCCTGAACCCCAGCTTGAAGCCAGACTGGAATGGATCCAGCTTCCTCTAGGACCCGCTGAAGCTGGGATGCCACCACCCGCTCGATCACCTTGCCCAAGAATGGGATATTTGTGACTGTCTGGAAGTTGTTCAAACAGTTTTGCCGATGTTTCAAGATTCACTAGTAAAAAATTAGTGACCATTGTGTGATAAGGGAGCATTTTCCAAGTGTAGGGTGTACTCGGTTCAGCATCTGTGAATCTGACAGGAGAGCATGAAAGCTTGGGGAAGCAGAAGCAGCTTCACTACAAAATACCTTATTTACTGTGCGGTACATTATAGATGTGTAACTGCTAGCGACATGCTGCAATGGAAATGAAAGCAGCGCCCTGTGGGCTCAGACAGAATTTGCAGAAAGCAACATAAATAAAATATATTATTTTCCTTCCTTGTTTATTTGGTGTTAAGGATATCAGATTTTGCTATTAAAGTGGCTCGGGAGTTTGGAGAGCAATAAAAAAAATCAAAATCAATGGACAATATGCCTAACACTTAAACACATTTTTTTTTATTTGACAAAGCCTTATTTCTTATATTTTCCACGAAACTTGAATCTCAGTGGGTTTTTTCCTAGCACACAAGCGCGTGCGCGAACACACACACACACACACACACACACACACA
>JAJKFI010000101.1:4236266-4257431 GCA_029204185.1 Lerista edwardsae | reverse complement strand
CACAGATCTGAGGAGACCGCACTTCCCAAATCGGGGCCTTGCGGCCTCACGGGCGGGCCATATGGCCACCTCCCAAGCCCACCCACGTCCTGCCCAAGTCCTGCCCCCAGCCTCCCTCCCTCCCTCCAATCCCCGTGCCGCCTCAGCACAGAGACTTCAGTTGGCGCAAGAAAGGCTCAGCGTGGGCGCAGCAGGACTGGCGCTGCCTGCATGTTGTTAGAATGGTAGATTGGGTCCGGGAACAGGATCACTTGCTGCTGCTGCCAACACAGACTGCGCCCCCCCCCCCAGAGACTGCCTCCCCTGACACCTGGAGCCTCTGGAGCCTCACGTAACATCCTCAGGCCCTCCAAAAGTGTTGTGAAGCCTTTGGGAGGCTTTTAAACATTACTTTGTGTTTCCAACAAAAAAAAGGAGGGCTCCGGAGGAAGTTGGCTGCACAGCAATGGACACTACCCCTACTGCCCCATGGGCCTGCTGCCTGGGGCCATTTCCCCCCCCCCCCAGAAAATGGCAGGAATGCCACTGGGTTGCACTCCTCCTGAAGGCAATGCAGGGAGGTGGATTCAGACAGTTTTGGGGGGTATCTGACATCAACACACAGGGTTTTGGCCTCTAATGACGTATTAAAACAGAGCCAACTCTTGTTTCTGAACTGCCTAATAATAGATTCTACAATATACATTCTGAAGTACTTGCTTACTGAGCCTGAGATTATTAATTATTTTACCATTATGTCTTGTAATGAGCAGGTAACATTTTCAAATTAACCGAGCATCTACACCAGTGAAAATTGAACGTGTTAATCAGACAACAGATCACCCACACAGCGATAATAGCATTTCAATTGTGTGGATGGAAGGTGTGATTTGCTGGTGTAAAAGGAATGAAAAAAAAGCCTGGCAAGATCAAAATGCAGTGATCCAATGGAGGGTCCTTGTAGATGCATAAATTGTTCCACACATTTTGGTAGTTTCAGAATCTTGGGGCTTTGCCATCTAAAATAAACTTCTGCCAATTTAATAGTGGTCCAAGAACTGAGGGCCGATTTATTACCACAGTAGTTCTCAACTGTCTAAACTTTTAGACCAGGACCTACTTTTCAGAATGGCACTCATTTTGGGACCCACTGGAAATGATGTCATTAACCAGGAAGATGACATAGCCGGAAGTGCCATCTTCAAGCAGGAAGTGTAATCATCAAGCAGGAAGTGCCATCGGTATCGCATAATCAAATGACAGTTCTGGAATGCAAACTGCATTCTTGGACTACAGCAACTGTACAATCATGAAACATTTCTGACAGAAAGCAAAATTATGTAATAGCACTGAACTAAAAACAAAAAAAAAACTACACTTGAAAATTCCAACTGTTAATACTCACAAAAGGAATATAGCAAGAGTAAGGTCTACAGTTTCCAGGGTGGCTGCTCCCAGCTTTCTGCGACCCACTTGACATCAGGCCATGACCCGCAGTTTGAATAGCACTGTACTACCACATTCACAGCCCAATTCTATGGGGCACTTAATGGCAGCAAATTTAGCGACCTGCTGCCGTAAGCCGATTTGCGACAGAGCAAATGTCACATAGTCTTTGTGCACTACAGTGGAAAGAGAATGACATTTATTAAGCTAAATCTAAGAATTCTGAAGATGAAAACAGAGCAAAATATCAAAACGTGAATCATTATTGCATCGCACCGCACCGGGATAGTTTCAATTACGTGCTGGCTATCAGCAAAGAGCAACCTGACATTTTATTAAACTTCACAGTTCAATGTATAGAGCCTAAAACATGCAATTATAGAAATTACCCAGGTGCCTGCTGAAATGCATACAGTTGCAAATGCGTCAGTTGAACATGGTAATTATTTGGGGGTAGAAAATGCCAATGGGACGACCTCTGTGCTCTTCTTCCAAAGGTTACTTTTAGCAGCTTTCATGGCCAAACAAAATGTTTTTAAGAACACTCATTCTAATTTGCAGCAAACAATCAATGTAAGGACTGCCTTGCCGGTTCAAGTCAAAGTCTATCAAATCCATCATTGTGTGTCCAGCATCAGGCAATCAGAAGCCATTAGAAATTGACAGGTAGAATATCGTTAGGGGTGGCCATCACCTGTGGTTTCTCCTCAACATCTGGCATTGCAAGGTATAGTGTTTCTGACATGAGTATTTCATAATAAACACCATTAGCGCTTTGTGCGCTAACGGGGGATTGCCCTGCCTCATCGCACAAGCCAGGCTGTGGCGGCTGTGCTCCCATTGGCCAGTTTAAGCTGCACAGAGGCTGGAGCCTGAGCTTGGGCAGGTGCACAGCACCTGACTGAGCTCATTCCAGCTGCAGCAGTGACCCCTCCATCCCTCCCTTGACCTAGTCTGAGATTAGCTGGTTGCTCATTTAAAGGCCAAGTAGGCATTTTTTGGCTGTCACCCTGATTGGTCTTGGTTGGCAGCAGTGGTGTTATGTTGCCGGAATGCTGGGCGGGACATCCGGGTGATCGACAGCCCGCCCGTCGCGTTCTGCAGCGTCACGCCGTTTGCATAACCAATTACGCCAGTTGCGTACGTTATGCAAACGGCGTAACGCTGAGGAATGCAACGGGCGGGCTGTCGATCACCCGGATGTCCCGCCCAGCGTTCCATAACACCGCTGGTTGGCAGTTTTTTCGCCTACCCCAGGCTGGTACAAGAGTGTTGGGATAATGTTTGTTAATACAGGTTAATAATGTTAATAATGCTAGTTAATAATACTAGTTAATACAGGTTAAAATAAATGTCCTGTACTTGTTACTTGGTCACTTTCGGCATGAAGCATGCTGGGTAAGGGTAGGTAGGGCAGCCTGGTGTACATCCAAGGTGGCAAGATCAAGGTGCAAGCCAAGACCGCTCTGATGATGCCTAACTGGCTCAAGGAGGCTGAGCTGGCAAACCCCTTGACTGGACTGGCAAGGTCCTGAAAGCTTTGCCCTTTGGGCCATGTGGTTCGGCTGCCTTGACCCTTCAGGAGGGACAATAAAAGGCTGAATCAGTGCATGGCCCTGACTATGGCCTTGAGTAGGGTGTTCTTGCCCAAAAGCATGGGGGTGTAGACAGCCAGGCCCATTTCCTCTAATCAGAACCCTGCACACTAGTGGGAGGAGCTTAAGTAAGCATGCTCCACCCTGCCCTGTTACATAAAAAGGTAAAGGTTTCCCCATGACCGAATGGTCTAGTCGTGACCGACTGTAGGGGGCAGTGCTCATCTCTGTTTCAAAGCCTGTAGAGCCGGCGTTTTTGTCCGAGGACAAGCTTCCATGGTCATGTTGCCGGCATGACTCTACGCCGTTACCTTCCCCGCAAAGTGGTCCCTATTTATCTACTTGCATTTAGGTGCTTTCGAACTGCTAGGTTGGCAGGAGCTGGAACAAGCAACGGGAGCTCACTCCATTGCGCAGTCTTGAACTCCCAACCTTCTGGTCAGAAAGCCCAACAGCAGTTAAGTGGTTTAACCCGCTGTGCCACCACGTCCCTGTTACATATGTTGGCTAATTATTAATAAAGTGCCACTTGTCAAACCCTAAGCTACAGTCTGGCATGTTTACTGGCAGGTGCTTAGGTTTTGTATGGTGTCTTCTGAAGGGGCATACACGTCGCACTGAACGCATAAGATGGTCCAATTTTTGGGGGGGGGGATGTTGCTTTATACATCAGGCACTCAAAATGTGATGAAATCACAGCAGGGGGCTTTAGTACTTTGCTTCCACCACACTGGTTATCCAGATCACAGCTTCCACTCGTGTTATTTTTGAATGGGAAAACATTCTCTAGTAGCTTTCAAGACAAATTGTGCAAGAGGAGGACATGATTGGCACCCAGGCTGTGCAGGGGCAAGGTGGTAAAGTCCCACCCCCAGAAATCTACCATGGTTTCACCACATTTTGCTGCTGATTGGTGCAAATATCAGAGGAGAAGGTCAATCAACCAACCAACCAACCAACAGGTAAGTACTTATATACCGCTTTTCAACACAAAGTTCACAAAGCGGTTTACATGCAAATAGTAATAATAATAAAATTAAATGGCTCCCTGTCCCAAAGGGCTCACAATCTAAAAGAATGGAGAACACCATCAGCAACAGCCACTAGAAAGACTGCGCAGGGGTGAAGAGGGACAATTACTCTCCCCCTGCTAAATATAAGAGGGACACCCCTTGAAAAAGTGCCTCTTGCCCAGTTAGCAGGGGTAACCCTTTATGGAAGCCTCCTGCTGCTCTCAAGCATTCAACACTCTGCAGGAGCAGCCTTTCAAACTTCCTCATTTATGTTACTTCTCCCAAACCTCTGGCAGGTTACACCCAGTGATGTCATGTAGGGGGTATGCGGGGGTACACGAGTACCCATTCCTAGGATTATGGCTGGCCCCGCCCATTCGCCCGCCCACTCGTCGACTCCATCGGCACTCCGCTCCGCCCCTTGCAACGTTTGAATTTCCTGCACGTTTGAGTTGCCTGGCAGCGAGCGGAAAAGAGCGAGGGAGACCGACGGCAGCAGCAGCGTGAGAAGGTAGGCTGCCTGGGGCTCCCTCTCCCGAGGAGGCGCAGCAGTTCCTGGGTGGGGGATTTTGGAATTTGTCTCCAAAAGATTTTGGAATTGCTGAAATGAGCTGGTGGCTTTTTAAAATTTTTCTTGCCTTCCCACTGAAAAATGAGCTGCTCAGAGGTTGCTCTCAAATACTTTTGGAACTGTTGGGTCACTTTAACATGATGCCAGGCCTCCTTAACATGTTCTGGGGGTGCTGTTGCAACTGTTGGGTCAGTTTAAAATCGTCTGAGGCCTCAAAAAGGGCTTTTTTCATGTCCCTTCCTTCCACGACATCACTTCCAGCTTATGACGTCACTTCCGGTGGGCGGGTCCCAACACGTGCCAATCAAAAGTGAGTACCTGTTCTTAAATCATTTAGATGACACCACTGGTTACACCTGTTCTCTCTTTTGGGTTCATTGATTGTAACTATGATCCTCAAACAGTAAGGGCGCAATCCTAACTTGCACTGAACGGCAAGGCTGGTAGGCTTGTGCCATATCCAGCGCAAGTTAGGTGGCCTCTGGAGCTTCCCTGGGGCAAGGGCACTTCCCCAGGGGTAGGTGTCAGCCGCCCTGATGGGCTTGCTCGGATCTTCGCCGCCCCGATGGGCTTGCTCAGGATCATGCAGGCTGGAGACAGAGGCTTGGATGCGTCCAACTGGCCGCATCCCATCTCCACCCCCCTCCCCAGGCTGACACGCCTACCAAACCACTCACCCCTACCCTGAAACACCTTCCCACCTGCCCTCCCCACACCCAGAACCACTCTTGCACCAGCCAAATTCAGCTGGCACAAGAGTGGCGCTGCGGCACTTCTGCCTGGCGCCACTGGGCCGATGCTGCCACTAGCATTGTCCCAATGGCACTAGCGTGGACACAAGGGTGCTTGGGCCAGTGCAAGCACATTGAGTCGCCTCAACATCATTCAAAAGAACATAAGAACATAAGAAGAGCCCTGCTGGATCAGGCCAAAGGCCCATCTCGTCCAGCTTCCTGTATCTCACAGCGGCCCACCAGGTGCCCCAGGGAGGCTTGAGACAACAAGATGCTTGCATCCTGTTGCCACTCCCTTGCACCTGGTACTCTGAAGTACCCTACTACTAATGTAAGGAGGTTGCACAATCCATCATGGCCTATAGCCCACGATGGACCTTTCCTCCAGAAATCTGTCCAATCCCCTCTTAAAGGCATCTAGGCCAAATGCCACCACCACCTCCTTTGGCAAAGAGTTCCACAGATTAACTACCCACTGGGTAAAAAAGTATTTCCTTTTATCTGTTTTAACTCTCCCAACCCTCAGTTTTAGCGGATGTCCCCTGGTTCTGGTGTTTTGAGAGAGGGAAAAAAACATCCCTCTATCAACTCATAGGATTGCGCCCTAAGGGGCAAACATCTTTGTCCTGATACTTGGTGCCTGCCTCAGGACAAACCAATTTCAGATTATATACAGCTACAATGAAAGAAAAACAAGTCTGGCTTCAAACAGCCTTGAACATGGGCCAGAAAAGACAAAGAAGGTTAGAGACAGATAGCGATTTGCTGCCTTTGTGTGACATCTAGTGGGCAAAAATGGAAAAATCAATTGCATGAAAATCAACTCTATCCCCTGGACTGCAAGATCAAATAGGGCAATCCTACAGGAAGTCAAGCCTGACAGCTCCCTGGAAGGACAAATCCTGAAGCTGAAGCTCCAATACTTTGGCCACCTCATGAGACGAGAGGACTCTTTAGAAAAGACCTTCATGCTGGGAAAGATGGAAGGCAAAAGGAGAGGGGGGCGGCAGAGGATGAGATGGTTAGATAGTGTCACTGAAGCAATGAGCGTGAAATTGGGCGAACTCCGGAAGCTAGTTGAGGACAGGGAGGCCTGGCGTGCTATGGTCCATGGGTCCATCAGTCGCGAAGAGTTGGACACGACTTAGCGACTGAACAACAACAACAATCAACTCTAGGCCAGTGGTTCCCAACCTGGGAGTTGGGACCCCCAAGGGGGTTGAAAACTGATTTTCAGGGGGTTGCAAAGAGCTTGGGGCAGCCATCTTAAAAAGCTGGGCACCACCATCTTGGAAGCTTCCTTTTGGCTAGGGAAGAGGCTTCCCCATTAAACTGCTACGTCCTCAATGTTTGTGGCTGTGAGAGAAATTAGCCTTGTTAGTTCTAATTGAACTAACAGTTAGTTGAATCTTTGAACTTAGATTCAAAGTTTTTTGAATGACCCCCAAACTCTTACCACTTGCTACTTGCAAGTAGCTTAGCCCTGACAACCTACTGGACAGTGGATCAAATTCATCAGCCATTCACACTCCAAGTTTACATTATCAGCATTTCTATTCCAACTTTCCCAAGCTGAGTGCAATAATATATAAAAATCACATAACAAATGCCAAATAACAAAACAAAAAATATTTAGTTACGAACAGCATACAGGTTATTTTTTTTTAATGCAATCATAGGAGCAATAAAAGCATCAAAACATTAAAAACAGCAGCAGTTAAAACAATCAATCCCCCACTTACCTTGAAGTTGAAAGCTTTCTGGAAGACAGCATCTGGAAGAACATTTGACTTCCTGCCTAAAAACAGGCAGGGAGGAGGCCTGGCAGATCTCCCTGGGGAAAATGTTTCCAAAATTGCAGCACTATCACCAACAAGATCCAGTCTCTTCTTCTTGTGGCTGTCAATCAAACATAACATCGTTTAACTTTTCTGTAGCACTTCCAAGTGTGCAAACCGCTTTCATCTCATTGCAATCCTTACAACGACAACAACTCTATAAGGGTAATATGATTAACCCCTAATGGGAATTGAGATGATCTTGTTTAAGGTTACTTAGGGCACAATCTTAACCTGGAGTTAGGCTGACACAGTTGGGCCAGCAAAGTTTGGCCAGCACAAGGGCCACCGTAAAGTGTGTTTGGACCACTCTTGGAGTCAGGGAGGATGGCACATGTCTGTGTGCTGGCCCCTCTGACCTCGAGAGTGCTCCAGACATACTTTACGGTGTCCCTGGTGCTGGCCAAACGTTCCTGGCCTAACTGTGTCGGCCTAACTCCAGGTTAAGATTGGGCTCTTAGAGCCTGATCCTATTAGTTCTAGGGCCAGCAGTAAGCCCTTACCACCAGCACCAGTGTTGCAAAAGTGCCGAGAGGCATTTCTACTGCCAGCAGTAAGGGTTTACCGCTGGCACCGGGCCAGCGCCAGGCACGGAGCCAGCCAGTGGTAAGTCTCATTGTTGCTGGAGGTGAGCTCTTTTGGGGTGAGGGGAAGGTGTGGGGAGGGTGGAACCGGGCGGAGGAGAGGCAGATCAGAGGTGGGACCAGTGGTAGCCCGATATGGAGGTTCTAAAGTCTGCTCCTGCATAATAGCTGAAACAGACTTGGAGACCCATTGCAGACCAGTGCCCTTATCCGGGGAAGGGGACGAACATCTCCCAATGTGCCTCCTGTGGCTGCCATGGTGCCCATAGGTTGCAGCATTTTCGTACCACTGCTTATATGGGGGCTCAGCACCTTAGGATTGGGCTGTTGCACATTTATTGCAGAGAGATATTAGCCAGGAAATTCTGATCCATGGCTCAGTGTTTTAGCCACCACAGTACATCAGCTCTCAGACATCAGATACTGACGGTTCAAAGGGCAGGGCATCTGATGTGCATCTTCAAGGTCTGGCAGGCTCAGAATGAGGGCGCAATCCTAACCTGGAGCTAGGCCAGCTTAGTTAAGCCAGCAAAGTTTGGCTGGCACAAGTATCAAAGATACTTTGGACCACTTTCTGACTCAGAGAGGCCACCACACAGATGTGTGCCATCCTCCCTGACACAGAGCGTGGTCCAAACGTGCTTTACGGTGGCCCTTGTGCCGGCCAAACTTTGCTGGCCTAACTGTGCCAACCTAACTCCAGGTTAGGATTGCGTCCTTACATACCTCCTGCTGTCCCTTCAATTGCCCCCACCATCCCTTGTGAGGGATAGGATTGGGCCCAATCAGGCCTAGCAGACTATTTGAAGTCTAGAGAACGATGAAACAAGGGCATCAACAGTGAGATCAACAATCCAGTTAACGATCCTCAACAGGAAGAGAAATGTTGGTGACAGATTAAGCAAAATCTAGGTTAAGAAAAAGGATTATGTATTCATCTCTGAATGAAGCATTCTTTTCTTCCTTCTCTGAATGACACTGAATGTTCATTTTTATGCAAAATCAATCAATCAATCAATCACTAGTATTTATATACCGCTTTTCAACATAAAGTTCACAAAGCGGTTTACAGGCTTTTGAAGGGGCCTCAACATTTTTTGAATGACCCCCAAACTCTTACCACTTGCTACTTACAAGTAGCTTAGCCCTGACAACCTACTGGACAAAGGATCAAATTCATCAGCCATTCACACCCCAAGTTCACTGTATCAGCATTTCTATCCCAACTTTCCCAAGCTGAGTGCAACAATATATAAAAATCACATAACAAATGCCAAATAACAAAACAACAAATATTTAATCGTCATTAGCGCTGACATAGGGGCACCAAGCAAGTATGTTTAGTAAGTGTTAGTGGAGATTGATTAATATTTGAATTAAGTAGTAAATTAATTGAGCACAATTACAATGCAAACTAATTGGCACTGATATGTAGAAACCAAGCTCCTATCTTTATTTTAGCTCCTATCAGCCTACCTAATGCTAATGAAATCAATAGCTGTAAAATGGGGAGCTGTCATGAACTGATGCTTTATTTTTTGTGGGTCACAGTTACATAACGTTTTAAAAACCCTGCTGTAATGTGTTCTTCCTAGCACAGCTTCATGGTGAGGAATTCCTTTGAGCAACACAGGACAAAGAACTGTTCAATAAATAAGGTTGCAATCCTAACCAGCTCTCCAGCATTGGCACAGCAGTGCCAATGGGGCATGTGCTGCATCCTGCAGTTGGGGGGCAGGAGGCCTCCTCAAGGGAAGGGAATGTTTGTTCCCTTACCTCAGAGCTGCGCTGCCCTTACCCTGGTGCTGGAAAGTTGGTTAGGATTGCGCTCTAAAGGTTGTTTAGGAAAAACGCACACACTAATAAACTTCCTTCCTTCTCACAGTAATAGTTTGGAGTAGATCGTTTTTAAACCAATTATTCAGTTTTACTTAAAAGGTTTCTATCCTGTCTTTCCATAAAAACTTCTAAGGTGGCTCTGTAAACACAGAAAGGTGAGCTATATATTTTGTCAGCTACCAAGCTATCAAAACATTTTGACTGATACATTATAAACTGGCAATTGTATTAAATTTTAGCCATTCAAACCTTAGCAGAATAAAGTAGTTTTCAGCTATCTAAAAACTAGCAAAATATGTACAGTGAGTGTTTTTTGGAGAGAGCATTTTGAGCATCTCAGCACAAATGGTCCTTCACAAGTCACAATGATTGTATGCCAACTCCTAACTTATCTCTAAATGGCAGGTTCAAGGGAGTGGCAACAGGATACAGGTATCTTGTTGTCTTGGTGCTCCCTAAGGCATCTGGTGGGCCACTATGAGATACAGGAAGCTGGACTAGATGGACCTTGACCTGATCCAGCGGGGCTCTTCTTATGTTTCTAAGGCCCAGATTGGGTTATTATTTACCTCAGAAATTTACCTCAGAAATTTACCTCAGAATGCCAGATACAAGGGAGTGGCAACAGGGTGCAGGCATCTTGCTGTCTTGAGTGCCTCTTGAGGCATCTGGTAGGCCACTATGAGATACAGGAAGCCGGACTAGCTGGGGCCCTTGGCCTGATCCAGCAGAGCTTATTTTATACCTCAGAAAACAGGGGTGCTCAGGGGAAGAAACTGGCATGTTCATATGTGAGGAGATGGTCCTTCAGATATCCTGGTCCCAAGTAGAGTTTTATAGATCAGAACTAGGTTTCCCGAACAGAAAGACACTAGGCACTGCAGCCCAATCCAGCACTGCTTGGCAGCAAGGCAGTTGCTGGGGTCTCCCTGGGAGAAGGAGACATTTGTCCCCTTTCACTGGGAAAGCCCCACCACCTGCAATGGGGCTCCTCAAGTCACTGTTGGCTATTTTGCCGGTGATGATTCAAGCAGCCCCGTGCCAGGCTACCTGGGCCTTCACCGAGGATAATATCCTCGCGAGGCTGCCCCACCTCTAGGAACTCCCTTCCACCCCGCCCAGAATCCTCGCAACGCTGGTGAGCAAAAACCTTACCTCTCACCAATGTCGGGTCACTGCCTCCAGGCAGCAAGTGCAGGCGGAAAGAGCTTACTACCTGCGTTACATGTGCCTTAGGACACTTTTACAACACCAGAGCATAGTTAGGGCTCTGAATTGACTCCTAAAGTCATAGGAAGAGATTTTAGAATCCTTTGCTTTGCTTTCTAGTGCAATGGTCTGGGAAGTGGTGGTGATTTCCTTGCCTTCTCATTTCTGCTCCTGAACGTGTAGATACACAGGATCATAGAAACACAATAAAATACAATTGAGTGCTAATAATTAAGCTGAGTTTCCCTCACTGTGCACCCAAGCCCCCTTCTCCCCACCCCGTACATGAACAGTTTTACTGCAAAACCCTGCTTAGAATTTGTCAGCCACGGAATGTCACTATACATTGCTACACTTTTGGGGCATAGAGTGAAAACATAACATTCATGGAGAAATCTGGACACAGCCTGTATAATATAATCAACTCACACTCGAGGAGGGAACAAGAAGAGGAGGGAAAGCACATTACACTTGTGTAATGTGTACACATTAATGTGTACACTGTGTACAAGCATGTGTACACATTACACATCTACACTTGTGTTAATATGGCCGGTGCCGGCAGTTCTACTGTATTTACTTTAGCACACTCTTCCAGTCTCCGCCTTCCTTCCGCTCCCCCCCTCCCAAATGGGTATGAGATATCCCCTCATTTTCATGCGCCGAACAGCCCCCCTTCCCTTCCAATCTCTCACATTCTTGGAATCTTTTCAGAAATTATCTCAGCGAAATCCTAACTCCTCCCTAGGCTCAGCTGTAACCCCAACGTGTTACATGTATCTGAAACCTTTTTTGGGCCTGCCACATATTGCAAGTGACCAATAAACAACACATTAAAATAATTCAAAGACTTGGCCCAAAAGATAAACCCGGTGCCATGCCCTGAGGGATCAAGAGCTGCCTTTGATCTCCTGCCAGAGGAAGTGAGTTCCACAGTGTAAGGTCCTTAAACGAGGATGTCCTGCCCGCACAGTTGTCTGATGTTCTCACCTCCAGACTGACAGTTAAGCACATGATAGCTGTCTTCTTGCCACCCAGGAACTAATGGGTTGGCTGAGTGATTTATCCAGGTACTTAAAGCAGCCCCATGTAAGTTGTGGAGAGAAAAAGAAACTTTACCCGATAAGACATCTTTCTTCTAGCAAAACAGCATTCAGGACATGCCACTAGATCTCGGCCGCCCTCCCCTCCCCCCCCCCCCCCCCCCCACACTATGTTATTTAGGGGATGCAATCTGAGATCAGGATAGGGATTTACAGAGCAATGTGCAGAGTGAACAGCTTGCAGAAATGGCAACCCAGCCCCAGCCCCAACGAGCTCCAGCAAGCTCCGGCCGATCGTCACACGGACGTTATTGTTTTGCAGCCGGGATGCCCACCAGGTACAGTTAAATCCTAGACCGGACTTTCATTCTATGCACCATGCAAGGAAGGCTGAATCCGATCCTATAAAGGTATGAGGGCCAGCTGCTGGGAGTATCTCATGCATGCGGCAACTGGAATCAGGAATGCCTGCCTAGGTTCCTTAAATGCCACGCGAGGATAAGCCTGGACTTCCTGAGTTACAGCGATGTCATTGTCATTGATTCTCATGCCTGTTTATCACTTCGCTTGCAATCTCTGTTTCAGGATAGGGTTGCTTATTCATTTTCATCTGGGGCTTTGGACAGTGTCATAACCAGAGGATGCTGGTTGTTGGTTGAAAATTGCACTCTTTCTTCCCCACATTCTTGGAGGAATTTTGCTCATATTCAGAGTCTTGACTCCTTGCTATATTTAAGGCTAGGCAAGAATCTCAGGTCAGATTGGCTAGTGACCTTGATACTGATTTGCCTTCCTCTATATTGCATGGGGGCTGATTCATTTATAAGAGTGATGTGGAGCAATGTACTTCTCAGGCATGCTCACTGAATGGCACTGCACTGTTCAAGCTCTCTGCTTGTGGCATACAATATATTGGCACTCAAGGGTTAAGGCAAGCTATAGCAGAAGGAAGGACCTAGTGATGGCTTAGAGCACAATCCTAACCTGGAGTTAGACTGGCACAGTTAGGCCAAACCTGCACAAGGGCCACCGTAAAGCATGTTTGGACCACTCTTGGAGACACAGAGGCCAGCACACAGACATGCTGCATCCTCCCTGGCTCTGAGAGTGGTCCCAACATGCTTTATGGTGGCCCTTTTGCTGGTCAAGCTTTGCTAGCCTAACTGTGCCGGCCTAACCCCAGGTTAGGATTGAGCCCTTAGACTGCAGAATCTTTTCATTCATCTAATTCAAGGATTTTCTTCTCCGATCTTAGCATTCCTCTTGATGAATGTAAGTACATGCACACAAGAAATGTTTCTCAGAAATGTTGTCCTTTTAAATCAGGCCTCCCCGATTTGTGGTTTCAAGCTATGAATTGTGTCCTGTAGGATTCGCAGCCTTGTTCGTCTATGCACAACTGATTGGGGTGCAATGCTTTTACAGCTTGGGAGAATAAGACCCATATTCTCATCTAATCCAGGAGTTCCCAAACTTTTTCAACTGGGTGAACCCTTGACCCATTGGGCCATTGGCTGCGGCTCCCTGTTAGGGCTTCAATCCTATACATTGTATAAGGCTGTTGGTTTTACGCAATAATTCTGCGGTGCCTCTGGCTGGTTTCCACAGCTCCCCAGAGAGTCACAGCTCACAGTTTGGGAACCACTGATCTAAATCTCTCTGTTTTCAGAGAGGAACTGCCTGCCAATTGCCAAGCCTTCCTGATAGATTAACCCATCTAGCAGGATATGAGGGTTGCAATCAAGTCAAGTTCCAATGTTGTCAGTGCCAGAAGCTTCTTTAGCGCAGCAATTTGCAAAACTAGGCTCCTTGGGAGCTTTTTAAAAGTTCCTCAATAAGGAATTCCTTAAGAGTTGGACAAATATACTTGAAAAACTGTCTCACCGCTGTCAGATATTATTTATATAGTGCCATCAGTGTGCACAGAGGACAGGTCCTGCCTCAAGGTATTTACAATCTACCTCTAAATTTTCCCTATCAAGGAGAAGCCACAGGAGTTACCTTGGCATGCATCCTCTGTTCACGCAGTGCAACAATAAAATTCAATATTTGTTTCTATCTCCAAGGAGCACAGGAGGGCATATATTGTTCTTTCCACCACCAGTTTTATTCTCACAACAACCACCCTGTGAAGTAGGTTAGGCTGAGAGCTAGTGACTGATCCAAGGTGATGCAGCTTTGTAAAGTTGAACATCAGAAGATTTAGTCGAGAGGGTTAATGCCTCCGTTTGCCTGAAGATAAGAGCTGAAGATCTGAAGGTCGCCAGTTCGGGACAGCCGGAAGTCTCTGTGAGCGGCAGACCTCGTTAATTGTGGCTGATTAACAGCTGAGCTTCGGCTGCCTTGTGTGAGGGGGAGTTGTGCCGAAGTTCAGCCACTTCTCTGGTGGGAGCAGGGAAGCCATTTATCAGCCAGCAAGAAGACAAACAGGTGGCCAGAATGAAGGACGAAATCCAGAAAGATCCATCTGTATGTGTGTAGTTCTTGAAAGATAGAACATTTCTGTATAAATTGTAAAAACCTTCAGGTTTCTGAATAAAGTATGCCCATGTAAACCGCCTTGAGTTATAGTCATTAGAGAAATCTGGTGACCTAAGAAAGGCAGTATATAAATCCAAGTATTATTATTATTATTATTATTATTATTATTATTATTATTATTATTATTTCCCTAGGTTAACATCTGGCCCTCTGATATGGATACTAGATATCTCAGGGTACAATCCTAACCTGGAGTTAGGCCGGCACAGTTAGGCCAGCAATGTTTGGCTGGCACCAGGAACATCTTAAAGTATGTTTGGACCACTCTTGGAGTCAGAGGGGCCACCACACAGACGTGCACCATCCTCCTTGACTACAAGTGTGGTCCAAATGCCCTTTACAGCGTCCTTTGTGCCAGCCTAACTCCAGATTAGGATTGCACCCTCAATATTCCAAGCCAGTGCTCCATGTAGAGAATTGTACCAAATTATACCATTCTGCTTATGGCCCTGCTTCAGCTTGCTGGTAGCCCTGTACCATGTCCCAGAATTATCAACAGTGCTGTGGGGTTCATTCAGTAACAAGTCCATGAAGAACAGGTTCCCTGCTTGCAAAGCTCTCCTGTAGGACACAGAGTACATTAAGTAAAGCGATTCAAACGGGGTCCAATGGAGGAAAGCAGCAAAGTAACAAATGATGGGCTAAATCGGGCTGATTAATTTCACCATCCATCGTCATCCTGCAGACACGCATGTGTACATGCCAGTCCGGAGATCATCGAGACATTAGCAGAATAGCTGGACCAGGAGCCAGGGACGTTCATTTGGACCGGATGGGGAACAGGAGCACCCAGGGCAGATGGGCAGGGAGCCGACAAAGCAAGAAGACTGGGCAGGATTCAGGGCAGACAAAAGTTCAGCAAAGGATCTATTAGAGAAGATACGGCACGTATCAAAGAGAAGGGAAAGCAAAGGCAACTTGCAGGTTTCAAGAAAGCAGGCAATAGGAGGCACAGCAAAATAGGACCCCAAATAAGCCGGGCTTCTATCTGTACTTTCTTTTACATGACTTGCCAAGAGCCTACAGCCAGGGAGATCAAATCAGGCAAAGAAGTGTCCAGGTGAGCCTAACTAGAAGTTAGCATCAATCAGTAACAAATGAATAAAATGATACATGAATAAAGAATCATTCCTGCCAATATACACTGGGCTTATGGACCACTTATAGAAGGCACTGAAAACAGAAGAAGAGTGACCTGTTGTATTTTGTATGTGTCCACTTCTATAAATGATAAGGACAATTTTAGGGATGTGCAGAAACCCCCCTGTGAAATTTCACTTCTCTCTTATGTCAATGTTTGGTTTTCCTTGAAAGAGATTTCTTCATAGGAGGAACATGGAAATTCACGTGATGAACATTTCCGTGCCAACAAGATGTGAAAGCACAAAACTTCTCTCCAGATGTGCACATCTGCAGTCACTTGCTACACAGATCTGCAGCACTATATTTTCGAGCCTAAATGGAGTTTCTATTCTCAGACATTCTGAACCAAATTTTGCATCTCTTTTACTTTAACTCAATTCCAGATGCATCTGAAGGAAATTAAAACAAGAACAACAACAACCTGCTGGAGGTCTGCAAAAATAGTAGCTGGCACAACAGGGAGGGAAAGGGCAAAATGCCCCAAGGCATGGCATGTGCATTATGCACAGATGGAATCAGCACTAAACTGCCCAGAGCCTGCTAAAGCAAGAAATGATCAGTCAGAACAGTGCTGTTTTTCTTCCATGGTACGCTAGAGGGAGCTGGTCATCCACAGCACATCTGGGTTATTTGCAAGGATAATTTGAAACTTGGGTCAATTGCAGAAGACCAACGCTATAACTTTTGCTGTGATTGCACTGAAGAATTCACATGGGACAGAGCCAGATGAAGAGCCCCAACATAGGAGAAGTGCAATAGCTGTTGCACTTTTGGTTAGCAACGTCACTGCGAACCAACAGCTTCGGTAACAAGAGACTTAGGGACCCTCAGGAGCATGGCACCCCCTGATCCATGACATCTTATCATGAAGCTGCTATGGCAAGCACTTCTATACCTTGGAGCATGGGCAATGCCAATCACATATGTCTTCTTCTCCTGGCCAATGAGGACTTCCTGGATGAGCAAGGCCCACGCGGTTTGCCTCTCTATGTGGTTCTAGTACTGTTTACGAGTGGGATCACAGCAACCTGGGACCATTCCACAGATCATGCCCTTGTTTCACTGAGGTTCACAGAAGAAGAGACCCTTGAACCCTGTGCAATTTGCCACTCTCAATTGCAAAGTGATCGCCACAGTTAAGGCATGGTTGAAAAATAAAGAAGATCTAAATTCACCTTCTTCTGCTAGGCTAGTGATTTGCAAACTCCCCCCAGAGTTTGAAAAGCACTGTAAATGCTTCTGGGAGCGAGGAAAGGCAGCAACGCGATCCCCCAGGATCGTGTCACTGCTGGCAAGATAATAGGGCTGGGGGGACTTACCACTGACCGCCCCAATGTTTGTAGGGGTCAGGGAGCCAGTGGACCCCTCTGCAGGGCTCCCCATGCATCCAGAAACTGAAAAAAAGGCCGCAACCCACTTCCAGGGTGCGACTGTGAAATCGGAAGCAGGTTGTGATCTTTTTGTTGTTGTTTCTGGATGCACGGGGAGCCCTGCAGAGGGGTCTGTGGGGTTCTCCATCTCCCCCCAGCCCTATTATCTTGCCAGCAGTGAAGTGATCCTAAGGCTTGCATTGCTGCTTTCGCCCTGCCCCACCCCTTAAAGGTAAAGGGGCAGAGTTTCAGGATGGGGCATCGCGATGCCCCAGTTTGAAAACCTCTGTGCTAGGGAAACTATAGCCTGAGACCCAGATAGAAAAAAGGGGCCCACAGACACAGCAGAATCAGGCATGCCGTTGGAGCTTTCTTTGCTCGATCTTCATTCCCACTACCTAAGAGACAAGCAACTTTTAAAAAATGGTTAGTCTCTTCGGCAGCAGGAACAGCGGTAGAAAAAACAATAGTCAAAGGGGTTGTATATGTAGCTCTCGCCTGCCCTTTTGTCTCTGTTTCTGACCTAGAATTTTCTTCTCAAGGGCACTGCTTCAAAGAGATAATGACCTTTATTTGGCCCAACTTTTCTGTAAACTGCTGGAAGCGAATGGTTGAACAAAATAGAAGTGTCCCTTGGGCTGATTGGTTCACAGAGACAAACTGCTGAATATTTCGGCAAATATTTTGCTACGTCTCTGTCTTACAGGACAAAGAAACAGGAAGTAATTTAATAATTAGTACATTGTTAGTTAAATCATAAACAGGGTTTGCCATTCAAGTTCAAATTACAGACATTTCCCTCCTGGGAAAAAATAAGGAAATACAGTATATGCTGCCTTTGAAAATAACTATTAGAAGATGTCTGTATCTTTGATACTTTTAGAAAAGAAGTGAACAAACCTTTTGTTTTGAGGGCCATATTGGGGTATGGTTATTGTATAGGTGATCATAATCCTTACTTGTCATAGAGTGCAATCCTAAACTTGGAGTTAGATTGGCAGGCCAGCAAAGTTTGGCTGGCACAAGGGACACCGTAGTGTATGTTTGGACCACTCTCAGAGGCAGGGAGGCCAGCACACAGATGTGCTATCCCCCCTGACTCTGAGAGTGGTCCAAATGCACTTTATGGTGGCCCTTGTGCCAGCCAAACTTTGTTGGCCTAACTGTGCCAGCCTAACTCCTAACTTGCACACATAATGACCATCAAACAGTGGCATAGCATGGGCAAAACCACAGAGCAGTTCCCCCAGGCACAAAATTCTTAGGGGTACAAAATTAGCCAATATTCTGAATACCTATTCAGAACCAAGTTCTGTTGCATTCCTTGGCGTGCATAAGACTGCAGCCCAAGGTAAAAGAATTAGTCGAGAAGATGCTGATTGTTGATCTCAGACATCACCTAGAAGACTCGGATTTCTAAGGCTTGTAAGTAGGGGTGGATTTTGTTGTTGTTGAAAACTGCTTTTTGGGCGTTAACAACCACCTTTTGGCAGTTAAAGTATCTGAATAAAAACACAACACACCGCATTTTGGTGTTGAAGGTATTTTCCAAAAATTACAATAGACTACTTTTCCAATTAAAAGTAATACCGTGGCTGCATCTGCTGACACTATATCACCTGTATCATCTCCCTAGCACACTTTTAAAGCATTTAAAATTAATAAAAATGAGAACTTGGATTAAGAATGTAGAATAAAAACACACAACATCTCAATTTGCTATTTTAATCAAGAAATTTTGGAAAAAATATCACCAAACACACACACACACACACACACACACACACACACACACACACACCACATTTATAAGGTGTAAACTACTGTAGGGCTGGCCCCAAACGACTCCCTCACTTTCACAGGCTGCAAAAATGGAGGGCCATTTTGAGGATTTTCAAGAATGGGAGGCAAAATTAAGTGGGTGCAAAATCACGACTGGCAAAGCACTGCATCGTGCAGTTCTGGACCATTGTTTGTGCCACCCATCATTTCCCCCACTCCCCAGAATGCCCCCAAATTATAAATGGCTGATGCATTCTACGTAAAAAAAGAATAGCAGCTACTGGGAGGAGGCGCCACCAAGAAGAATTCTGCCTTCACTGCTGCCCTTGGAAGATGCAAACACATTGTTTTTAGATAAGGACCTCATCACTGTTGACCTCTTCCCCTCCAAACCATTTGCAGGCTTTTATTACTCTTCCCCCAGCTATGAACCCTAGACTGTTGCCCCATTTTGAGCCAAATGGTCACAAGAGCACAGTTTTGGCTCAGCTCTGGCTTAAGCTGATCACAACATCATGGGGATGCTGCCAAAGTTTATAGTGACTGAGCTCATCGTAGAATGACTGCTCAGATGCCCTGCTTTCATTCATTCATTCATTCATTCATTCATTCACTCACTCACTCACTCACTCACTCACTCACTCACTCACTCACTCACTTTTCTGGCTCTGAAAAGACCCAAGGCAACTTACAACATTTTAAAGAATAAACACAGCACAATAATAAAAACATGAAAATGTATGTATAAAATTAATTCCAAACAAACCCGACAGAATAAAAAAAACTGATAATTAAGAGCAGGGACACATACGAGACAAACAGCATCTGGCCTCCATCCTCTTCTTCAGTCTGGGTTGAATCTGAGCCAGGGCTGAAATGTCACCCCGCTCTCAGCCCCTTCCACCTCCTCTATAAGCCTTCCTCCAATCCCACTTTAAAAAAAAAAGAGTTAATAGCTCCTTGAGCTTGTTCAGATGATACATACCCTGGTCCCCCCTTATTTAATGACATTTGTGCTCATGTCCTGGCCCTGCCCCAGTCTTACACTGCTGCTCTGATCAGTTCTCATAATCACATGGAGGGGCAGTTCATCTGAACATCTCCCCCATGTAGGCTGCTAAGCCTACTTTAAATAGGTTGAGGGCGCAATCCTAACCTGGAGTTAGTCCAGCACAGTTAGGCCAGCTAAGTTTGGCTGGCACAAAGGACACCATAAAGTATGTTTGGACCATTCTCGGAGTCAGAGAGGCCAGCACACAGATGTGCACCATCCGCCGTGACTCCGAGAGTGGTCCAAATGCGCTATATGGTGGCTCTGGTGAAAATACTGTTCAACCCTAATAATTTTTACTTGGAAAAACATTGCACTGAGTTCAATCCCACCTACTTCCAAGTAATAGTACTTAAGATTTTTGGTTTAATTTAAAACAAAAGGTCCTATAGGTATCATTTTGCAAGTGTATCATTTGCAAAGCAATGATAGCAAATTCAAACCTGAGTACACGAACTGATACATGGTCTCCATACTGTTGAGTAGACACAACTGCCATAAGACTGTGCTTGCAGGTGTAACTTTAAGAAACAGCACTCTGTGTGTTCAAAGATCTCCTGATCTTTCTCAGCCAAAAAAAAAAAAAAATTGGGACAGGGTAGATTTATTTCAGGAGTCTCGGGGACTTCCACGTAGCTGTTTTTCAGTGATCAAAGTTACAAGATGGTTTTCATAGTAAGACATATTTTGGATGCTTTTTATGATATTAGATGACTGAAAAGATGGCGTCAGGCCCAACTATACTTAGGCTCTGCTTCTTGTGTCACTCGAACAGGTTTCTCGAGGGTGCAACACTACTGAAGTGAAAGGTGCACCAGATCAATGACTCATAGAACTGGAGTTGATTATTCCTAAGCGGGTTAGATATACAGGCATGTCCTGGTATCCACTGATTCGGTATCCATGGTCTCAGTTATCCACAGATACCATGGATGGTGAGACTCCTATTAAAAAGTTAAGGGAACATTAAAGAAATCTCTTTTTGTAACCTTGTTGCAGCAAAACCACTGATGTTCCCTTATCTTTGAAAAGGCATCCCCAGTATCCACAGTTTCAGGTATCCATGGTGGGGTCTGAAACAGAACCCCAGCAGATACCAGGGCATGCCTGCATTCCATTAGACTATGAATGTGGGGGTTTTCTATCAGTTGTTAGAACCCCTAACAGGGCAAGAGGCACTTTTTCAAGTGGTGTTCCTCTTGTGTTTAGCAGGGGGAGAGTAATTGTCCCTCTTCACCCCTGCGCAGTGTCTTTTCTAGTGGCTGTTGCTGGTAGTATTCCACATTTTTTTATATTGTAAGTCCTTTTGGGTTTAACTTTATTATTATGCCTGTAAACCACTTTGTGAACTTTGTGTTGAAAAGCAGTATATAAATACTGTTGATTGATTGATTGATTGATTGATTGATTGATTGATTGATTGATTG
>JAJKFI010000101.1:4191444-4236256 GCA_029204185.1 Lerista edwardsae | reverse complement strand
TTGATTGATTGATTGATTGATTGATTGATTGATTGATTGATTGATTGATTGATTGATTGATTGATCCCAAGTCCAAATTCTTCCTCCAAAGTTCTAGAGTTTATTTCAAAGAATAAATTTAATATCTCAAGGAGCCTAGAATATGGCCTGCTCTCCACTTCACATGTTCAGTGAACACAGGATAACTCCAGCATTGGATTCTAGACATTGCAATAGAATCTGGGCCAACTCTACTTTAGAACCCAAAGTATATTTCATCTTGGTTATGGGTTAGAGCAAGTTGATGGGGAGCCAATGCAGGGAAGCCTTTCAAAGTCTGCACACAGCCTGAAACAGTATCCCTCGCAAGGGCCAGGTTGCTCTGTTCATCTCCAAAGTTAATTCTGAAACCAAATCTACAGTAATGTTTTCTCTCTTCCTCCTCTGTTCACTTTACTCCCCTTAAGTGGCCCCCATTATCTTTTTGTTCCCCCCTTAATCCTGCTCATTGTTGCATAAATGCAACATTCTCAAATACAACAATTAAGGAAATCATTGTATGTTAATATCCCCCATCTGTAATCAGCAAGCAAGTCTAGGTCTCACTGGTAAGTAACTAGATGATAGAATGCTGTTCTGTGCAAAAGAAAATCCCTTGAAGATGGAAATCTAGTATGGATAGCAGCATAACAGAACCTCTTGGAACCCAAGGCAGAGCGACATGGTGCTTTTTTCCTAAACAAACCTTTAGGGCACAATCCTAACCAACTTTCCAGCTCAGAGGTAAGGGAACAAACATTCCCTTACCTTCAGGAGGCCTCCATGACTACAACTCCACAGCAGGATGCAGCACATGCCCCATTGGCACAGCTATGTCAGTGCTGGCAAGTTGGTTAGGATTTGGGCCCCAGTATGGCTTATGCAGGACAGACCTGAGACCTGATCATCATCGATTTCCTGCATCTCTTGTGGTTTTGACCCTAAGCTCACCTGTTGACGTTGCTCCATAAAATGGAAGGATGAGTGTGTGCATGTCAAGTGTAGAAGGAATACAGTGGTTATTACTCGATGCTTTCCAGTTTGAGTCTAGTGGCAAGTGTGACACAAATATGACTGAAGAACCATCTCATCTATCTGCGACCATGACCAAATCCATTTCCCTTGGCCACAATGCTCCACCATTCCACAGAGGAATGCAGTATATTATTTAACATTATGATTGTGGGGAAAAGGATTTTTATTTAAAACAATAAGAACAACAAAACCTGACCCTAAATACCGTTACCTGGAAAAAAAATTCTCATGGATTTCAGTTGAAAGTACTTCCATACCATTTGCTCACTACCGGTTGAATTTTTCCATATCTGATTTAAAAGTATATTGAACATACAGGTTGAGTATCCCTTATTGGGACTGCTTGGGATGGGAAGGTGTCTGGATTTTGGATTTGTCTGGATTTTGGAACAATTGCCTCCTTATGAGAAATGCTTTCTTTTGCTCTTTTTCACTGTTACCAATTTGGGTGTCTGCTGGCCTATCTGACATGTTTTCAACAACGTCTCTACAGATATATACCACAGAGCAGCAAATGGAACTTACCTGTACCTGCACTACATAGAAATAAGCAGGCCTTCTTGTGTTCACAATACAGAGAGGGTGTTTTTTTTTTAAGTCTTGGACAAAAATATCTGGATTTCGGAATAGTCTGGATTTTGGATGTCCCTATAAGGGATAATCTACCTGCAGCACCCAACATGCATCTATTTTACCCATGTTCTAAAAAAAATACTGGGAATAAAATGTGTTCTCTTTGTGTTCAATTTTACTCTCCTTACACACAGAGTTGAAAAGTCATTTTTGGGTAGCACAGCAGAAGAACAAACACCATCATGCCCTGTTCCCCTTATTGACTTCTGACAGTCTTTATACTTTTAAATGCCAATTAACAGGTGTCAGAAATGCTGGTTCTTACCAGGAGACCTATGTCTGCATAACAGGCCAATTATTTGGACGATCCCAGCCCCCTAGCATAAATATCATGGTGTTTGAGCCCCCCTGGGGCCTGTGGAGTTTACAACTATGCTGTCAAGATCCTCTGCGTTGAGAGAGCCCTTGAAGTCCTGCCAAGCAGCGAGAGACTCCAGCGCTTTTATGTGCTCCCAAACACCAGCCCTGGCTCCAGGAGTCAACCCTCTCTGCACTCTGAACGCGGGTGTGAATCTCAAACATTGAGCTGACATTCCAGCCGGGAGTGCGACAGCGCATGCCTGCACGGTGATGCCAAAACAGCAGGTGACACTGGCCCAGAGCGGTGAGGGGAAAAGTAGCTCAGCGGCTTCTGGTTACATGTCCTCAGAACTCTACAGGATGGAATTAGGGACAGAGGAACAGTTATAAAATGAGGTTACAAAATCCGGATGTCCAGATCAAATTGAGATGGTTGTAAGGGATAGCATTATAGGCATAGACTATGATAACAGAGCTCTCTGCGGCGGGACCGTATCCTCTTGCATCTGACTTTAGTTTATCCCAGGATGAATTGCAGTGCAGGCCAGGGTTCCAAAACACTCTCCCAGGGCGCAATCCTAACCTGGAGTTAGACTGGCACAGTTAGGGCAGCAAAGTTTGGCTGGCACAAGGGACACTGTAAAGTCTGTTTGGACCACTCTCGGAGTCAGAGAGGCCATCAGACAGACGTGTGCCATCCTCCCTGACTCCAAGAATGGTCCAATCGCGCTTTATGGTGACCCTTATGCCAGACAAACTTTGCTGGCCTAAATGTGCTGGCCTAACTCCAGAGTAGGATTGTGCCGCAAGTCTGTCTAGAGCTGGTAAGGGGGCAAAAGAAGAAAAGGGTCAATGGACCAAAATGGTGACCCATGGGCAAATGGGTGCAGATAACAGAATTTTGACATTGACGATCAAAGCATTTCCTTACCAAACTAAAAGGGAATCCTCCTTAATCCTGAAGATTTCCTTCTGTCATGGAATCCTTTTCCAGAAGGTACTTAGGCAAGAGGCACCCCTAAATGGTAGCTCTATATTTCCTTATTGAACCTTCATTTTTAATTGGCATTAAAGATATTTATTGTCACATCAGGGATGATCCTAATTTGGAAGGATAATGGGGTAAGCCTGGATTGAAAGAGCTGTGCATCTAGTTCAGTGTGTCCAAGGAAGTTTTGGGAACATACTGTACACTGATTTATTACCTCTCCTACATACTGGATGCAAATCACCTTTGCAATGGAAAAGAGTTTCAAAAGCAGTTTGTCATATGGCATGAGGGGCTGGCATGCAAAGGGAAATGTCAAAAATGCCACTGGGCATGTCAGTTTCACCTTGGGCATACCTGCATTAGCTCTTTGGATTCTGTCCATGGTGCTGGAAGGAGGCAGATTTCAGCTTAACATAAAATACCATAATGGGCTACTTTAACGTTTGTTCTGCTGCTGGTTGGTATTGCTTTAAATTGTAACACTGAGTTGTTTTACACACAGTAATGAATGAGAATATAATTGTAAAAAGAGGAAACAAATCCCAAGGCTAAAACACATCCCTAATATTGAACCCACAGAAGAACCCACCACTTATAACCTACCAAGCTGAATGCAGGCTTCTCTTGCTAAATACTGTATCCTGTGGGCACCCACCTTTGTCCATTGACCCCCTTAAGATATGGGGAACTCTGGGGACACAACTTGCTGGCTCAGCAGTGGGTCAGTTTTTGTTTACAGCCAGCCTTTCCCAGGGATGGGCACTCAAGTCATGCCAACTCGACTTGCCATGAAAACACTGTTTTCCATGACTCATGTTGATTTGAGTCACAGACGTCACTGACTTGGACCCAGTGGTGTCATTCTATAATGAACTAACGGAACGGTGGGCGGGACTTACTGTGTGATTGGCTGCGCGGTTCTGACGCGTCGCCACCGTTCTGAGCCCCGCGCGGGCACCCCTGGCTTCGGAGGGGGTGCCCGCTTGCCTGGGTGGCGCGCTGGGTGCTGCGAAGAGCTGCGGAGGGGCGCGCCACCCGGAAGAAGCCCTCCGCAGCGGAACAGCAGGCGGCGACGCGTCGCGGGGCCCCTGTCAATCAAGGGGTAAGTCCCGCCTGCGTTCCAGTACTTCATTATAGAATGACACCACTGCTTGGACCTAGTCATGAAAGAAAGAAAAAAGTTAAAACTTAAATAGACTCGAGTCCCAACTCGCTTTTCTGGGAGCTTGTGACTCTGTTTGGTGTGTGTGCTTGCTTTGCTTACTTTTTTGCCTCTTCTGCAGAGCGCCAAAGACCTCGTGGCTGATCCAGAAGCCGGCACTCAGAATGACGGCAGTAGCAGACATGGTGGGAGGAGGGTATGTCGGTTCCAGGAGATGGGGGCTGGGGATGGAGGGGATGAGGAAGGCTTAAGCATTTTGAAAGGGGCTGCCTGAGACTCGTTTCTCATAATGACTTGTGGCTCAAGTCAAAATGACTCTATAAGTGGCTCAGGTCGAGTCGCAGTGTGGGCACGCTATGTTTTGTGAATTGACTCAAGTCAGTGACTCATGACTTGACCCATCACTTGGGCTCATTGACGGGAGGGCATCCCTGGCTGTTCCCCATCAGAGGAGTACACTGCAATGATGGGATACCTCTGTATGGCCAGAGAGCACACACTTGGCTCACTCCCAGCATTTTTACAGGCTTATTGACTGCTCCTGCAGCAGCACGTTCAAGCAAGTGGGCACTCAGCCGCCCAAATAGTACAGAGAAAGAATAAATGAAAAAGAAATAAAATCTCAAAAAGGAAGTGGAAGCTCTGTTGTTATTTACGCTGCAGGTGCAGAAGCAAATGCTGGGGCAACACCCTGCTCTCTCTCCTCCCCTTACTGAATTTCAGACATTTTGAAAATTTTGGTATTTTTGAATAATACTATCGTGCTACATATTATTTGATGCGTTATTTAATACAGACTTCAATGAAACAAACTGCGTTGAAATGTTCGTTTTATATCAAAAGCTGCAGCAAAAACAAAAAACAACTAGAAAAGAAAGACACCACTAGATTTCCTTAAATCAAGGAAACTGACCAATGAGACTGAGAACACAATCCTAACCTGGAGTTAGGCCAGCACAGTTAGGCCAGCAAAGTTTGACTGGCACAAGCACCATAGTAAAGTATGTTTGGACCACTCTCTGAATCAAGAGGCCAGCACACAGACATGCGCCATCCCCCCTGACTTCCAGAGTGGTCCAAATGTGCTTTACCGTGACCCTTGTGCCGGCCAAGCTTTGTTGGCCTAACTGTGCCAGCCTAACTCTAGGTTAGGATTGCGCTCTGATTGTACAATAAGTTCTGTTATTATGCCACAGCAGAGAACCAATAAGGTGTTAGCGCCCCTTACTTCAATAAGATAATGAGGTAATTATCCCTCTTCACCCCAGCACAGTGTCTTTCTCGTGGCTGTTGCTGGTGGTGTTCTCCATTCTTTTAGATTGTGAGCCCTTTTGGGACAGGGAGCCATTTAACTTTAATGTTACTATTTGCCTGTAAACCGCTTTGTGAACTTTTTGTTGAAAAGCGGTATATAAATACTAGTGATTGATTGATTGATTTTGGCGCCTTCCCCGGCCTTCCCCTTGCCCCAAAACTCCTCAATTCCACCCTCCTGCCACTCTTTCCCCACCCCAGGCCAGTCAGCCCAGGCTGCCACACCTTGTCCCAGCGCAGGTTTGGTGTTGCTGGTCGAGCACATGTCTGTGGCCTGGTCCAGCCTGCTCCCGAGTAGCCGCGAATGTGCTTTATGGCACGTTTGCAACACCGGGAAGCCATCACAAGGCAGTTGTGCCAGCTTGGGGGGGGTGAGTAGGATTGTGCTGTTATTCTCATGGGAGTCTACTGGCCTGTGGATGGGGTTGCTAACTACTAGTTTCTGCATGTAGAGAAACAATAGCACTGTGTAATTCTTTCCTTGAAGAACAGCCTCAATTCTAATTTAATCTCCTCCATAATTTGAGTCAGAAATTGTCAATCGGTTCCCAGAAGTGCCTGTCACGAGCTTTTGAAAACGATTGAGAGTGTTTGGGGGAGGGAAATTCTTTGTCTCGTTACGGATGCGCCGGTCATCAGCGCATGAGTCCAGCAGCAAGAACGTGGGCTGGTATTTACAAAGGAATGCCGAGAGATGCAGAAGCCTTAATCCCCCTCACACTGAGCATGTGTCACGCTAATGCTGCAATTCTATACCCACTTACCCAGGAGTATGTTTCATTGAACTCAATGGGGCTTACTTCTGAGTAGATATTAATAGGACTGTGCTGTGAATGTCTCTTTTTCCAAGTTGCAGCACATCCATACTGACACGAGCAGCGATAAGTTTCCTTGCTAAATTCCCCATTAGTTTAGCCTCTGAGCACTGTTTTTATCCATGCGCTGCAAAACAAAACCCAGGCCAGCCATAGCAAAACAAGCACTCAGCTACAACTATATTTCATCTCCAGAACGAATCTGGCTGCAGAAAACAAACAAACTGAACGAGCTCACCCAGAACAGCTTGGGGCTAGTCAAAGTTCGTGCCCTGACACTGGACAAGTGTTAAAATACCACTCTGAACTGCTGCGGCAATGATCACAGTTGGTTCTAAATTCGATACTATGCATTATAAATATAGATTTTACTTGCGGGAAGGCATACACGAGATCTCCCGGGTTTTCTCAGAGGAAATGCAACAGAGAAGTGTCGGGTTTGAGACTGGCCCTGTGGGCGATCTGAACAGCCAAAGAAATAAAGGCAGCTTTGTTTTGCCTGCTAAAGTCTTCAATGTCCAGTGCACCTGCTAAGATCTCTTAAGGATCGTTTTGTAATACTGTATTTGAAAGGGGAAAAAAACCAGGCACCTCTGAGCACTCTTTCTGCATGGACAAAAGAACACTGGAAGTATCCCAGGGTGCAATCCTAACCTGGAGTTAGGCCGGCACAGAGTTGTGCCAGCAAAGTTTGGCTGGCACAAGGGACACTGTAAAGTATGTTTGAACCACTCTCTGAGTCAAAGTGGCCAGCACACAGACCTGCACCATCCTCTGTGACTCCGAGAGTGGTGCAAATGTGCTTTATGGTGGTGCTTGTGCCAGCCAAACTGTGGCGGCCTAACTCCAGGTTAGGATTGCGCCCCCAGTTAGACTAACTGAATGAGAAATACAAAAATAGTGAGATTACAATTGAAGTGAATTTGGCGTCCAAAAAATAATCCGGGGCAAATGATTATATTCCCAAATATTCATTTCATTGTTGCTGACTATTCAAATACTTGTCAAATATATTCACTGAGAATTTGATCCCAATATCCAGTATTTGATTTCATCTCAATATTTGACATCTGATCTTTTATTTTCAGTATTAAAAATACTAAAGTATTTTTTTTTAGTATGAGTCCCATTTCCTGGGGAAAAGGTGGGTTAAACAAATTTTAAATAAATACATACTTTGCTGTAATTTATTAATTCATTTTCCTATGTAAACCATTTTGTGAAATACTTTTTGTAGAAAAGAGGTATATAAATATTCTTGATAAAATGATTTCAGACTTAGGACATGCCATGGTATGGACCATTTCACTGTATTTGATTTTTGACCATATTTGATTTTTTAGGTGCTGTTATGAAAATACTAGATAAAATATGATAACTATGCAGCAGTACTTAATGGCATGAGAGTCAATATTTGACACCTGTCAAAATAGAAACACTCAATTAAGTCCAGAACTCTAATTTTGCCCCCAAATTTTACATCTTCCAAATTTCACATTCAGTACGTTGAAGGGCAACATGCCAACATGTAATTTTTGCAAAAATTTGTTTTGGGCTCTAACTGATGTGATACTTTGATTGCACAACCCGGTCTTTACAGATTTTGAGACTGAGATTTTGACACAAGCAGGAGGTTTCAGCAAAACAAATAAATCCGATCCCCACCACCACCATTGGTGCAGCCACACCAAAAAAGGAGCACACTGTATCCAGTGGGAGAGCGGGTTGGGAGGCTACAGCGGGTTGGGAAGGGGGATTTAAATCCTTTTACCCTGGCATCAGCCTCCTGACCCACGATGTCTCTCCCCGGACCTGGGCCAGCAATTTTGCTGGCGCGCATCCAAGGAGGGAAAGGGGGCAGGGAGACTCAAAAAATAGGGGATCCGCCACATGCCGTTGCCGCTGGATCCACCCTGTTCCACAGCCTTCCTGCCCAGAGGTGTCACACCCATGGTGTGCGGTGTAGCGCCTGCCATGGTGCGCCGGTGAGGGAGCTGGGCGCACCAGCCAAGAAAGTGGCATGCAGCTGAGCCCTCCTGCCCTCCCTTTCCTCCATTACACTCCGAAATGGAGCGATTCTGGAAGCAGGGGGTGTGGCTGCGCGGGAGGGGGCAGTTATGTCTTTCATTACCACCCTGCCCCAGGCGCGATCAGAGGCTACTCCGACTTTGACCCCCCATCCCTACCCAGTTTTTTCGCCTTCCCCGCACCCTCCTGCCTCCCCTGATGTCCTACCTGCCTTGTTGGATCCAGCACACTCCCCTGGCAAGCGCAGGAAGGTTCTAGTCTTCCTGCTGCTGCTCCGGCAGCATGCATCTTCATGCGCTGTTGGAGTGCCATTCACAGCGGCTGTAAAGGAGGTTGCACTAGCACACAGCAAATTTCAATTTTTCATCTCATGGCACACTGAGAAGGCACTAAAATTGTCAAGGCACACAGTCAGTTTTTTTGACAATTGACAGGGCACACCACACTGCAGGCCAGGGCCATCTTCCAATGGTC
Source organism: Lerista edwardsae (assembly GCA_029204185.1). Taxonomy (NCBI): domain Eukaryota; kingdom Metazoa; phylum Chordata; class Lepidosauria; order Squamata; family Scincidae; genus Lerista; species Lerista edwardsae. Next base: position 4,227,486 of record JAJKFI010000101.1, on the reverse strand, counting down.
TTACTAATACATCAACTCACTCGCAGCACACCGGCAGACCATTTGTGGCATCCCAATGAGTGGCACGACACTGGTTGGAAATGGCTGCATTGCCAGTGCTACGAGCCCATAGGATTGGGCTGTTGGATTCCTAATAGGCTGGTTTTGATCCGAAGAATAAGCTAACATGCCGGAGATAAATTTGGAAAGCACACTAGGCAAAGAGTGAGCTCAGGTCAAATTCCGAGCAGTCCAGGGACAAATAAAGGTTGATGTAATATCCTTTCAGCACAAAGTTCCATCTTTCACTTCTGCAAGACCCACATGAAGTTCACACCACAGCAACAAAAATGCATTTGCTGAATGAATAACCATTACTGGAATCAATTCTTTTTCTTTTCAGAAATCCCGCCCCACCCCCATGATTAGAAACTAGCAGGAGTCTACATGGACACAACAACCCAGGTTTCGATGTTGGTTTTTTCATCATGGCAAAGCTCAAGGGGCGGTTGAGGTTTCCTTACTATAGCTGTAGGGTAACGTAACATTTTCCACTATGTAAGATTGAATAGACCTCCAGCCCAATCCTATCTAGGGATACGCAGACCTTTACAACAATGAAACACAGTTCCACACAACCTGCCGCCACCGGCCACTTTGGCTGCTGCAAATTGCTTGTGGTACCAGAGACAGATCACCCACTGGCATGGTTTTGCTGGTCATTTGGGGGCAGGATGGAGCAGATCTTGGCACCAGCAGCTGCCAAATCATATACCACCAGCTTGGCCTAGACATGCTTCCTGCTTCTATTCAGAGCTTCACCATCAGAAGAACAATAGGGGACTAGGCACATAGGATACTGTAGGTCAGTGGTATTCAAACCTTTTAGACCGAGACTCACTTTTTAGAATGGCACTCATGTCGAGACCCAAAGGAAGTGAGGTCATTAACCTGGAAGTGATGTTGTGGCTAGAAGTGACATCATCAAGCAGGAAGTGCTGTCATTGCGACATAATAAAATGACACTCCTGAAATGCCAATTGGCATATTTGGACTGCAGCAATTGTACAACTATGAAACATCCCTGACAGAATAGCAAGATTAGGACAAAATATTACGTTTATTAAGAAACCCTCACTTGAAAATTCAAACTGTTAACACTCACAAAAGGAATATAGCAAGAGTAAGGTCTGCAGTTTCCAAGATGGCAGCTCCTAGCCTTTCGCAACCCACCTGATATCAGGTTGCGGCCCGCCAAGTGGGTCCCGACCCACAGTTTGAATAACACTGCTGTAGATCATCTGCTCTGCAATCCAGCTCACCAGTGCGGGACACGTTTGGGCATATCTGCCTCTGCTTTTAGGATGCTTGCTTTGAATGTGTTTTGTGACATATTTTATGTTGAATATTAACTGCATTTATTTTATAGAAAGATGGTGTAAAGATATTACAAATAAGTAAATAACCTCATCTAGGTTGGTAAATCTATAAGTAAATCTGTTAGATCAGATCAAGGATCTAAGGCTATATTTCTGGGACAATCATAGGCAAGGGACAACTATCCCCTATTGCTTGTCCCCAGCACGTGGAACCCTGAAACATAGTGCCTCTGAATGTGGAGAAGTGGTCTCAACCACTTCTGCGTCAATAATGGTTGGGAAGAGGGCCTTTCTGTTTTGCCTGCTCAATGTGGCATTGAATTGCAACCCCTGTTTTGCCCCCTTCTCTTCTGTTTTAAGTCGATGCTCTCTGTTCTGAAGAGCCCAAGGCTTTGATTTTGCATCTTGGAACATAATGGACAGCATTGTGTCTTCAAAGAAAACTCACAGGCTAGTTCAAGGAACACTTAAAAAGGGGGCAGGCTAAGCCGAATGAATGGGAGTAGGAATCCGCTTGACAGAGAAGCCCTTACAGAGCAGAGAGGACTGAATCACTAGCTTGATTAAGTCAATATCCATTTCACTGTGTGGCCTCCCCAGATCACTTCGGCTGTAACCCATGAACAATTTCGTCTGCAAAACTGCCATTGACTACAGTGCTATAGTGATACATGGGTTCAAAACATGAGGCTTTGATGAGTCAGGAAGTAAACATAGGACTCATGTCTTAAAAGAGTGGGCCTGCTATATTTATCCTCAATCCCATGATTCATAAGACTTAATTTTTTTTTTATTAGCACTTGCCCACTCATTTGCACCACGTTAAATAACAGAGGACAAGAAGCTCCGTCATTGTATCTGGAGCCTATTTTTAAAAACTTTAGAACTAAAGATGTACAAGTTGGGAGGAACAGAGAAGCAGTCTATTAGGAAGCAGAAGGAGGCATTAGTCGGCAGAAAAAATTGTGAGTGACATGCAAATTTTGCTGACACATGCCATGAAATTCAGTATTTCAGCGGTAGTCTGAAGGAGGAAAAAAAAGACAGCAAATCAGTCCTGGAACAAATGAGTGTGTTTTGCGATCTTGGAAAGGTCACTGATACATGGCTTGCATTTAAACAAAGACAAAAACTGGTAAGACTATACAATCCTATACACACTTACCCTGGGAGTAAGTCCCATTGAATGCAGGGCACAATCCTGACCTAGAGTTAGGCTGGCCCAGTTAGGGTTAGTAAAATATGTTTGGACCACTCTCAGAGTCAGAGAGGCCAGCACACAGACATGAGCCATCCTCCCTGACGCAAACATAGTTTACAGGGTCTCTTCTGCCAGCCAAACTTTGCTGGCCTAACTGTGCCGGCCTAACTCCAGGTTAGGATGCCACTCTCTATGAGCCTTTCTTCTGTGTAGACATGCCTAGGATTGCGGAGTAAGAAGACAGGCTTGCAAGGAGGCTTGCAAGATCAGACCAAAGTATTATTTAATCCTGTTTCAAACCTGGCCAACGGATCATTCATTCATCTGCTGTCGTATGTGTACCGGTTCCAAAGTGGCTCATAAGCTAAAAAACACAAAGGAGGCAACGGACAGAGGGAAAACAGGTGCCCCAAGAAGCTCAAGACATGACAGCGATGGCATTCTCAGAGTTATAGATGCTGCTGAAGTCTAATCACATATACTGTAGACAGAAATGCAGTGGGATCAACTATTCCATTAATGGCACCCTTGAATTTGGGATTGCTTGATTTTGCCTAAGGGTGCAATCCTAACCTGGAGTTAGGCTGGCACAGTTAGGCCAGCAAGTTTTGGCTGGCACAAGAGCCACACAGCGCAATTCTAAGGATCACGCACCATCGGCGCAACGGGGTTGTGCCGACGCGGTGCGCTTAGCGCTGACGTGGGGGCTCCAATGGGCACCCTCGCTTCAGCACTAAGGCAACAGGATCAGCGCTACTGGCAGCGCCGGTCCTATTGCCCCCGTGCAGTGCCTTCCTCGCTTCGTCTGAAGCCGGCCGGCGCGAGGGAGGCGCCATGATGTGGCAGCACGGGGATTGGTGGGAGGGAGGGAGAATGTGGGTGGGACGTGGGCGGGATGTGGGCAGGCTTAGGAGGTGTCCATACGGCCACTTCCTAAGCCCGTCCGCAAGGCCCTGATTCGGGCCACGCGGTCTCCTCGGATCTGTGCCCACTCTTTAGTGGGTGCAGATCGAGGAGCGCATAGGGGAGGCTGGAGCCTCCCCTACAGTAAGGGCGCGCACGCTCCCTTGCCACGGGAGACTCCAGCCTCCTCATACCCAGTGTTGGAGATGGCGCCAGCTGGCCAGCCTTGCCATTCCAGCGCTGGGTAGGATTGTGCCCACAGTAAAGCACTTTTGGACCACTCTCAGAGTCATGGAAGATGGTGCACGTCTGTGCACTGGCCTCTCTGAATCTGACAGTGGTCCAAACATACTTCATAGTGTGCCCGCCAAACTTTGCGGACCTAACTGTGCTGGCCAACTCCAGGTTAGGATTGCACCCTTAGGTGCAGTGATGTCACAGTTCCACCTGATTGGAAAGCTTATAGCCCCCATGGGATCCCTATCTGATCTTATCAGATGAGCTTGGATGCTTAATTGGCTCTCACATGCCAATTCTAACAGGTGGACTGACTGGAGGCTATTGCTGGACCCAGATTATGAAAGTAAGCACACCACAAACAACCTGTAGTCTTTCCGCCTTTCTGTAATGGTGCTGATTTTGAAGTATCACAGAGATGTGGAAAAAGGAGTGAGAGAAGCCTAGTCATCACACCAGGGAACACCCTGTCATCCTCTTCTAAAAGCAGCTAACATGGCAAAACAATGTGTCATCTCAGAGGAAGCTGCAAAAAAATAAAAAGAATAAAAAAAATCTACGATCAATATTTTCTGGCACACAATTTATGAGTGGGGAATAGACTGAAAATAAATGAACTAGAAGTTACATGAAAATATGTGGTGTAGGTCACAGGAACATGCTGATGAAAAGCCCGTTTTTGCTTTTAAACAATCAATAGAAAGCCATTATTAACTTTTGGCAGAGCTGAACATGAGTGTCGCCCAATTGGTGAATGTAGCCAATAGTGCTCTCCCAACTTCCTACTCACTACCCTTGGCTTAGTGTGCGCACTGGAAGACACTGGAATAAATCATATGCTAGTTGCTTTTGTAACCTTGAAACAGTGGTGTCATCTACAAATAAGGAACGGGAACGCTGGGCGGGACTTGGGCGGGACTTCCGTGTGGTTGGCAGCCCACCCGGTTCATTCCGCGGCTGCCCTGGCCTCGGGGGGGGGGGCTGCCCCCGGTTTGCGTGCCCCACTGCTGCTCGCCCAGGCTCTGGCGCGCCCCCCACCCATCTCCCCCGGCGAGCAGGCACCCCCCCTAGGCCAGGGCAGCCGTGGAACGGGACGGACGGGTAGCCAATCATGCAGAAGTCCCGCGGAAGTCCCGCTCAGCGTTCCTGCTCCTTATTTGTAGATGACACCACTGCCTTGAAACCGTGTTACTAGAACTCCAGCTGGCACCTTCTAGTGATCTTCTGGGGCTCAGAGAGAACTGTTCAGTCTCGACAATCCTCAGGGGCACCACCACCACCACCACCATGACAATCATCATCATCATCATTTTATTTTTCTAGTGCTCTTGAAAAAGAGGATTCACTTGATCCACTTGATCTAATACAGTTTTTCTCAAACTGTGGGTTGGGACCCACTTGATGAGAAGCAACCTGATGTTAGGTGGGTTGCGGAAAGCTGGGAGCAGCCATCTTGGAAACAGCAGACCTTACTCCTGTGATACTCCTTTTATGAGTTTTAATAGTTTGAATTTTCAAGTGAGGGTTTTTTTTTTTGTTAACATTGTTTTTAGTTCAGTGATTCTATGCAATATTTGTCGTAATCTTGCTTTCTGTCAGGGCAGTTTCATGGTTGTGCAGTTGCAATTGTGCAGTCGCTGTGGTCCAAGAATGCCAATTCTGCATTCTTTATCCAGGAGTGTCATTTGATTATGTCACAATGATGGCACTTCCTGCTTGATGATGCCACTTCTGGCTATGACCTAACTTCCAGGTTAATTACATCACTTCCAGTGGTTCTCTACACGAGTGCCATTCTAAAATGTGGGTCCCGGTCTAAAAGGTTTGAGAACCATTGGTTTAATAAACAATGGGAGAAATGCAAATATGGCCAAAATCACCATGTGTTAAAGAAAAATAGCAAAGATTTAACCTTTTTAAAAGAAATTGGATGCCATGTGTTACATTTTGCAATAGTCTGAACTTGCATTTTGTATGTCTGAACTTGCTTCCAACCACTATGCAGTGTGTAACTTCTGATTATAATGTAAATGCCCCCCCCCAAAAAATAATGTTTCTAGGGCATCTTTGAGAATGACTTTGACATTTTCTTTGTTGTTGCTAACTGGGCAAGAGGCACTTTTTCAAGTGGCGTTTCTCTTATATTTAGCAGGGGGAGAGTAATTGTCCCTTTTCACCCCTGCACAGTGTCCTTTCTAGTGGCTGTTGCTGGTGGTGTTCTGCTTTTTATTTTAGATTGTGAGCCCTTTTGGGACAGGGAGCCATTGAACTTCATTATTATTATTATTTGCCTGTAAACCGCTTTGTGAACTTCATGTTGAAAAGTGGTATATAACTCCTGTTGATTGATTGTTTCTGAGCATATATAGAAACACTCTTTAGGCCAGAAACCACAGTGACATGGAGACCCCCAAATCCTGAGGTTCAGTAACCTCTAAAAAGAATGTGGCATGCATATACTCTTTCTTGGAAGACCTGTGAGATTTAAAAAGGGAGTTTGATGCATCTGAAGTTGCCTTCCACTGAATCAGGCTATTTGTCTAGGTCTGCGCCGCCTACTCTGACAGGTGGCAGCTCTCCAGGGGTTCCAAGGGGTTCTTCCCAGCCCTGCCTGGAGATGTCAGAGACCGAATGCAAAGCAGTGCTCTGCCACCGACCGACAGCATCTCCCTGAAGTCTTTTGCTTACATTTTCCATCAAGCACTCCCACCGCCAATTTCAATGTCACCGTGAGTGAAATAAATCCGGCCCCACAACACCCATAAAAGTACATTAATTATTTTGATCGTTTGCGGAAACCGAACTAACTCCCCCCCCCACACACACACACAATTTCAATAAATGAAATATAGTGCCCCTTGTTGAGCAAGTACTAATAACCCAGTGAATTACCTGTGTCAGAACAGACGCAGATTGCTGGCCTGGGGTATGTCCTTTCACACTGCCTGACAATACTGAACTTCTGTTGGAGGGATGCTCTTGGGAAGCCAACGTTGTGCGTGGAATAAAGGGTTTCATGTTACAAAGCAGCTCCTAAAAGGTGACCTCATGCTCTCTGAGTAGTGTGTGCAGGCCACAAGCCTCAGACCACCACTTTCAGAGTAGCCCCACTGATGCCAGAGGGGCTACTCCAAAAGTGATCCCCCCAAATTCCCAAACTTGTCTCAGCTGAATTTGGGAGCCACATCTAACATATTATCCCAAGATAAGAGTTCATCTGCTAGCTGGACCATTCCGCTGGGTTTAAGAACTCTTATCAATGTCGTCAAGCCCAGAATGCCATCTGAATGCTGTCTCCGGTCTGCCTTCCTCTACTCCTCGCATAAAGTGAAGTGCTCCTCATTGCTGTGAAATGCTAAAGTGTGGGACTTCTGACAGCCCAGTCCTGACTTTCATTGGAGCAGGCAGGCAGGCTGGCCTGTGCTGCATCCTAGGTAGGCTGGGAGACTGCTAGAGCTCACTTCAAGGTAAGGGGTTGTTTTTGACCTTTTCTACCTTAAGGCCTTTTTTACCACAGCCTGGAGGATCTGAACAGGCTGTGGCCACCAAAGGAAACATGGACCGCATTGTAACTGCATATGACAGAAGAGAAAATATGCAAACCTTGATCACATTTTTCAAGATAATTGGAACAGCCCAATTATCATGCGGAATGCCCTGTCTGCAGCACTGCTTCTGCCAAAGGGTGCTTCGCAGCCAACTGATGTAAGAAGAGCACTGGATCAGGCCAAAGGTCCATTTAATCCAGATTCCTGTGTCCTCTGTGTTCCTATGGCCCACCAGATGCCTCAGGGAGCACATGAGACAACAAGATGCCTGCATCCTATTTCCACTCACTGAGGTAAATTTCTGAGGTAAAATTTTGAGGTAAATAATAATCCAATCTGGGCCTTAAGAACATAAGAAGGGCCCCGCTGGATCAGCCCAAGGCCTATCTAGTCCAGCTTCCTGTATCTCACGGTGACCCACCAGATGCCTCAGGGAGCACATGAGACAACAAGATGCCTGCATCCTGTTGCCACTCCCTTGTATTTGGCATTCAGAGCTAGCTGAACAACTAAAACCAGGAGGTTGCATATATTCCTCATTGTCTATCTGGAATTTGATCATACCTAAAACCATGAGGTTACATGGCTTGTAACCTGTGATGGACTTTTCCTCCATAAATCTGTCCAATCCCCATTAAAAGACATCTAGGCCAGATGTCTAGTAATGTATGGTTGTGAGAGCTGGACCATAAGGAAGGCAGAGTGCCGAAGAATAGATGCTTTCAAATTATAGTGTTGGAGAAGACTCTTGAGAGTCCCTTGAACTGCAAGGAGAGCCAAACGGTCAATCCTACGGTAAGTCAAGCTTGACTGTTCCCTGGAAGGACAAATACTGAAGCTGAAGCTCAAATACTTTGGCCATGAGAAGAGAGGACTCTTTAGAAAAGACCCTCATGCTGGGAAAGATTGAAGGCAAAAGGAGAAGGGGCGGCAGAGGATGAGATGGTTAGAGAGTGTCACTGAAGCAATGAGCATGAAATGGGGGAAACTCCGGAAGATAGGGAGGCCTGGTGTGCTGTGGTCCATGGGGTCGCAAAGAGTCGGTCACGACTTAGCGACTGAACAACAACAAGGCCAGATGTCATCACCACATCCTATGGCAAGGAGTTCCGCAGATTAATTACATGCTGGGTCAAGAAATTTTTTCTTTTGTTTAATTTCTTTACAATATTGTCTGTTGTAACTCTCCCAACACTCAGTTTTAGTGGGTGTCCCCTTGTTATCCCATCTCCATCCTAATCTCTTTGAATGACAGTACCTAAGGGAAAAAAAATTCTGCTCATGCAGAATTTTCCATAAGAAAATTTCCTATTTTCCATAGGAAAAATAATGTGAATGTCTTGCTCAGATTTCATGGATGAAAAGCCCATTTGAGGCTTCCTAACACCCAGAGAGTGCAAGGTTGTTATATACCTGGGGATTTTCTAAAGTGCACCATTTTTAAAAGCCTTAAGTGCATTCAAGACAATTACAAGGTTTCACGCTTTCACAGTATTCCTGACTAGACTTCCAGGACCCAGAGAAACCACACAGCTGCATGTCCTTCTCTTGTCTCTATGGATATTTAATATATTACTCACTGTCAGCAAAACAGAGAAGCAATCAGTGGGTTTCCTTTAAAACCCCAGAGGAATAGATTTTATTCGGTGAACTGTGATTGCAATGGAGCTGAGTTGGACAATAAGTGATATATTCAGTGCTTGACTACTTACTCACTTACTCCACTTCAAGTGCTCTCTTAGGGGAAAATTTGACTTCTCAGTGTAATGATGGTAATAATCAGCACTGGAAAATAATAAGACGTGAACTGGTAGGTTGAAACACACACACCCAAGTCCATCCATTTTGGTCCTTCTGGCTCAGCATTGTCAACAGCAGTGTTATTCCAACTGTGGGTCGGGACCCACTTGGTGGGTCGTAACCTGATATCAGGTGGGTCACGGAAAGCTGGGAGCAGCCATCTTGGAAACTGCAGACCTGACTCTTGTTATATTCTTAACAAGAATAACACTGTGAGTGTTAACAGTTTGAATTTTCAAGTGAGGGTTTTAACATCATATTTTGTCCTCATCTTGCTTGCTTTCAGGGATGTTTCATAGTTGTACAATTGCTGCAGTCCAATAACGCCATTTCAGGAGTGTCATTTTATTAGGTTACAATGACAGCACTTCCTACTTGATGATGTCACTTCCTGCCACATCAGTTCCAGGTTAATGACATCACTTCTGGTGGGTCCCAATACGAGTGCCATTCTAAAAAGTGGGTCCCTGTCTGAAAAGTTTTAATACCACTGGTCTACAGTGACTTTCAGCAGGGTTTCAGCCACGGCTGTTTCTCAGCCCAACCTGGTGAACTGCATCTTGATCCTCTGCATACAAAATATATGCTCCATCACTGAGCAATGCTTCTTTCCTCACCTGATCTCATGTCAGAATGGCATTACTGTAATTGGCGGCAGAAAACCCGCAAGCAAAGGCAGCAGCTATGCATCTTAGAGCACAATCCTAACCTGGAGTTAGGCCGGCACAGTTAGGCCAGCAAAGTTTGGCCGGCACAACGGACATCGTAAAGTATGTTTGGACCATGCTCAGAGTAAGAGGCAAGCACACAGACATGTGCCATCCTCCCTGAATCTGAAAGTGGTCCAAATATGCTTTACGGTGGCCCTTGTGCCAGTCAAACTTTGCTGGACTAACTGTGCCAGTTAGGACTCACACTCCAGGTTAGGATTGAACCCCTAAAGGAAATGCGCTGAAGAACCCTGATGTAAGGGGGGGCAGTATGTGATTTTGACCTCTTGATTTTGACCTCTTGACCTCAAATTCTGCCCCCTTTACTCAGCAATGCACCAGCCTCTGTTCCACATACAGCCCAGTCCTATCCCCCACCATTGGTGCTGATGCATGTACACTGACGGGCAGCACAATCCTAAAACTGATGTAGCGCTGATGTAACATCATTGCGTCGGCGCTACGTCATTAGCGCTAACACTCTGAAGCCAATGCTATGAGTAGTGTAAGCTTCAGAGCACTGACAGGGAGCCTTCCTCGCGCCAACCAAAGCCTGTCGGTGCGAGGGAGGAACTGTCCCATTCCGGGACGGGGGATTGGTGGGGGGGGAGGGAGGTTGTGGGCAGGACATGGACAGGTTTGGGAGGTGGCCATATGGCCGCATCCTAAGCCCATCTGGGAAGCCACATGGCCCTGATTCGGGCTGTGCGGCCTCCTCGGATCTGCGCCCACTATTTAGCGGGTGCAGATCCGAGGAGCACATAGGGGAGGCTGGAGCTTCCCCTACGGTAAGGAATGCTCCCTTGCCGCGGGGAGGCTCCAGCCTCTCCTATACTGCACTGGATATGGTGTTGGCCGGCTGGCCTCGCTATTCCAGCGCAGTAGAGGATTGCGCTCTCAGTGCACAATGGTGCTGTGCTGTGTGTGTGTGTGTGTGTGTATGTGTGTGTGTGTGTGTGTGTGTGTGTGTGTGATCAGAAAGCTAGCAGGAGGCGTATAATATTTTTTTTCTTAGTAGACATCGCCTATGCGTCTCCTTGGACCTACACCAGCCTTTTTGCTGGTGTAAAATGGGGTGAAAGGGGGTAAGGTAGTCTGGGAATGAGGGGATAGGATCTGGTGCACCGTAGTGCTACCAAGATCTCCCTCTCTGCCTGCCCACTGCCTTCCCCCTCCCTGACCATGACATGCCCCTACTGCCAACTTACCAGTGCCAATGGAGACCTTGAGAGCTGCTGCTGTTTGTGGCAGTGGCCTGGAAGCATGTGACAATAGCATCATATAGGGCCTTCTGCTGGCAGAATGTTAGTAGTAATGCAGGTACATGAAGGACGTCTGTCTCCCGAACAGGATTGGGGCCCTACTCTTTGATGTTCTAGCTCAGCACTCTCTTCCCTGCCACATTTCCTTTTCTGTTCCCCTCTTCCCTTTTCCAATCCAGGGAGTGCAAGAAGAGCAATGGAGGCAAGGAGACAGTCAGCGATACAGTAGGTATCTCCCCAATCTGCTACCTGAGGCAACTGCTTCAGTTGGCCTCCTGAGTGGGCCGGCCTTGACTGAACCTAGTGTTTTCTGGGTGCTCCATCTCAAACCCTGTCTGTGAAGAGCCACCAACCCTGTCTGAAGAAGATGTAACATGTCCTACATTTTATGCCTCAAGACAACCAGCAGCCCTTCAGCAAAATGAATTTAACATGTTTTGGGGGTCTCTCCAGTACAGAGACCTTTCTTTTAACTTTTGTGCCGCACGTTTGACATTTGTACGAAAGACAGACATAACATTGCTGACGTGAAGACGTAAAGCCTTGCCTTTGATGTTTTCTTCTCCACCCACCCAGAGGGTGGCAGCAGTGTCCTTTGGAAGGTCAGAAGCAACAGAAAACATACAAAACCAATCCCAGTAACATTCATGACTGATTGCCTAAGAACACATAGCAAGGGCAGCTTTGCCATAATTCAGGGACTCAGCAACCTAGAAGTTTGGTGATGATGCGATGACATCATCACCAAATATCTGGCCCCTGTACTCAAAAAGGTTGCTGAGACCTCCTCTAATTCATAGCAATAATACTAGAGAAATATTTACACTGCTAAAGAGCTATGTGTGATCAACAATGTAGGCTTCTTAACAAATCACAGGCTGCAATCCTATCCACACTTACCTGGGAGCAAGCCCCATTGACTATAATGGGACTTACTTCTGGGTAGGCATGCATAGGATTGGGCTCACACTTATTTTTATGTGATTCATCTTTCATAAAAATAGAAATCCCTTCAAATCTAAAATTCTTTCAAACAGGTGCAAAACTTGGTTCACTCTCAAGTCCCATGGATTTCAACAGTGGACTTATAAAGTATTACAAACTTGAATTTAATATAACATGCTTAATGACAAACAATATTTTAACAGTTAATACACAGAGAACATAAATGTTACTAGCTAGTTCAAGAGAACAATGCAACTGAAAGATTGCTTGAAGTTACCAAATTTAACAATGCAATCCAGATGAGGTGTGGAAATCTGGAAAAATCTGTGCAATGCCAAATTTTTGGTGGCATGATGGGGCAGACATACAGGCTCTACGTTAAAATGGTAGTTATAAGGTCGGTGGAATAAAATAAAGAAAATGGGGAAAATGTATTTTCAAAGGCTACAATCTAAAGTAAGAAAATTGAGGGCATAATCCAACGAATTTTAGGAACTTTTAAACTGCATTGGTACATACTTAAATTGAAATCAACAGGAATTCAAAACAGTGCATCACTTTTGATAGATTGTGCTTTACATAAGAAGAGCCCCGCTGGATCAGGCCAAAGGCCCATCTAGTCCAGCTTCCTGTATCTCACAGCAGCCTACCAGGTGCCCCAAGGAGGCATGAGAAAATAAGATGCTTGCATCCTGTTGCCACTCCCTTGCACCCGGCACTCTGAAGTAGCCTACTATTAATGTAAGGAGGTTGCACAACCCATCATGGCCTATAGCCCACAATTGACTTTTCTTCCAGAAATCTGTCCAATCCCCTCTTAAAGGCATCTAGACCAGATCCCATCACCACCTCCTGTGGCAAAGAGTTCCACAGATTAACTATCCGCTGGGTAAAGAAGTTCTTCCTTTTATCTGTTTTAACTCTCCCAACCCTCAGTTTTAGCAGATGCCCCCTGGTTCTGGTGTTTTGAGAGAGGGAAAAGAACATCCCTCTATCGACTCTATTCCTTCCGTGCATAATTTTGTACGTCTCAATCATGTCCCCCCACAGGCGCCTTTATCTATTAGCATGATTTACTGTAATAAGTTTATGGGGAATCCCAGTTTTTATCAGTTGAAAAACAGGGCCCAAGTGAATCTGAAAACGTGGTTTGAGCACTTGCTCTCTAATTTTTGCTATTATCTCACAGACTACCTGCCAGTCTACTTTTGCTCAAGTCAGGATTTATTTATTTTTGTCTCAGTTAAGTGACTTAGAGCAAGCTCTGAAAGCTTGGGGGAAAAGACAGAATGGAATCTACACTACTGTATTTTATACACTGGTCAACATCTCTACAAATGTGTCTGTCCAGTATCTCCTCCTAAACCGCTTTCACAGCAAGGTGGGAGGAATACTGCCAGAAATGTAAGAGAGAGAAATAGGTAATAAGACTGCACCTGGAAAACCTGCAAATTTTCTTCTGAGTGATAGCCATTGTGCCAATTGCTCCTTTCTCCAACAAACTGCATAGGTGACCACACTATTACTGTTTTCCTCTGGTTTTAGAAGCCACCAGTGTCTGTACGACATCACTATTAATTTTCTGCGAGCCTGATCCTAACGCGCACTGGGGGTCTGCCTTGTATCCAGCGAGGGGTTGGGACGGGCTGCAGCACAACCCATTTAAGGAGAATTAATTCCCCTTACCTCGTTTCATTTGGCAGCCATCCTAATAGGGCTGCCATGCAAATGTGCAGCGCAAACAACACTCCTGGGCTCTGAGAGCACAATCCTAACCTGGACTTAGGCCAGCACAGTTAGGCCAGCCAAGTTTGGCCAGCACAAGGACCACTGTAATGCACATTTGGGCCACTCTCAGAGTCAGGGGGGATGGCGCATGTCTACGTGCTGGCCTCTCTGACTCCGAGAGTGGTCAAAACATACGTGATGGTGGCCCTTGTGCCGGCCAAACTTTGCTGGCCTGTGTTGGCCTAACTCCAGGTTAGGATTGTGCCCTCAATCTCCAATTTCGCTTCAGGTCTGCATGCCTAGCAACCAAACCATTACAGAAAGAGGCAAAAACTGCCTTGCTTTTGCAGGCCTGGGAATGAGGAGCAAGCAGCAATCCAAGGAGCGCCCTTGGGTTGGCGCCAGCTGCTTGTATTGGCCCTGCGCATGCAGTGCTGGTGCGAGAGCGTTGTCCCAGAAGCCCGCGCCAGTGCTGCGTTCACAGGGCCGATGCAGGCAGAAGCTGGCGCCTCCCCTGCGCCAGTGATGTCATTCAGAGGGAACGGACCAGAACAGGCGTTCCGGATCCTAACGGGCTCCGTGGCTGGTTCCGGGTTCCCGACAAGCACCAATCAAAAGTGAGTTCCTGTTCCTAAACCATTTGAATGACACCACTGCCCTGCGCCAGCTGAGTTCGGCTGGTGCAGGACCAGTTCCGGGTGGCACAAGGGAGGGCAGGGGGCGTTTCTGGATGGGGAGGGTAGGTGGGTCAGCCTGGGGAGGGGGGTGGAGTTGGGATGCGACCCCAGGCTGGGCGGCTCTGATTTGGGCCTCACAGCATCCTCGGCTCTGTACCTGCTAAATAGCAGGTGGCTATTGGGGCGCCATTGGGCGCCCCTTGGGGCGGCTGGCACCTACGAATATGCCCTTGCCCAGGGGGGCTCCTACCTACTCCCAAATTGCTCTGGATATGGCATAGACCCACCGGCCTGCCCATTCCAGAGCAAGCTAGGATTGTGCCCTCAGTACGCAAGGCAACATTTCAAACTCTTGCCTTTCCTTTGATAGAAAATATGTGGCTTGCTGTCCAATATATCAAGAAAAGAAAAGAAAAAGAGTAGTCTCTTTTCTCATCTACCATTTCATTAGCCCTATTGCAGCATGTTACATAATGGAATAGGAAGAAAACGTCATTTCCATTTCCTGGCCATGTGAGATGAATACACAGGCTTCAAAATCTTCTCTCTTAATAAGTTACACACGTTCAGAAATGGAATCCAGCCAATACTTTGGATTGAATGTCTATAAATTAAAGGCTTAAATGGCAGCTTCCTCCTACCTTCTGTGCAAATTTGTTTTAGAAAGTATTAAGTAATTGTTTTCTGTCTTCCTTTGGGAGTGTCTCGCTAATGCTGAGAATCGACAAAGTTGAGCGAGTGGAAGATTCTTTGGTTATGAGAAGGTCATGATTTATCACTGCTGCCTAAAATAATATCACTGGTTATGTAACATGTCTTCCAGCCCTACAGTGAGCTGCAGGGAATACAGCTGGACCTCCATATCTGCAGGTTCCACATCCACGTATTCAACCAACCATGGATTGAAAATACTCGAAAAACAGGTAGTTTTAATAAACATAGCATTCAACCTACCGCCCAGCACAAGTCTCTTCCTGTCATGTGTTCCTCCTTTTCCTGTTGTAGCCATGGAGGTATTATTCGCTGGAGGAGCCATGACGTTACAGACTTGAAGCCATGGGTGTAAGTTCAGATCCCGCCTCCCTCCTCCCAGCGTCCAATCAGCGAGCGCCTCGCAATTGGGCCATGCCCCCTTCCTTCCCTCAGTCCCCTCCACGGCCGCTGGTGTGTTCAGTAATATAATTCTGCGGAATTAAACCTTGGAATTGCATATTAACTCATAATAACGTTACCAATGACGTTTCTCCACGATCACACGTTGTTATTTTGGTAAGTTTTTACTTCAGGAGTAAACGATTCAGCCCTAAACATCATGCGAAAACCCATTGGAAATCATTGGAATCAGCATTGTTTTGGGTCTATTTACGTCACTGCTAACCCCGCCCCCTGGCTACAGTCTCTGCCTATGCAAATAACCAGGAGGGCCGGGGGTTGGTTGTAGCATGATGGCTGGGGGTGTTGCCCATCTCCAGGGTTACCAGCCCCCTAGGCTGTCGCAGAACTGTCCCCACCCAACAAGTTGGAGGAGGAGGACGGACAAGGCAGCCTGCAGCTCCCTCCTTGCATGGCCAGATCAGGCTGAGGAAGGTGGTCCTGGAAACAATCTCCCAGAGATACTGAAGGAATACTGTATATTGACCTGGAGAAGATCTGATGGGAGATGCTCAAATCCTAAGGCTGAAGGTTAGCAGGTCCAGGTCCTAGCAGCTACCTAAATGAGACAGTGCCTGGGAATCCAATACAGGTGTACCTCTGTTTCTACTGATTCTGTCTCCACGGTTTCAGTTATCCATGAATATCATAGATACTGGGACACCTGTTAAAAAGATAGGGGAACATTAAATAAGTCTCTTTTTTTACCTTGCTGCAGCAAAACCACTGATGTGCCCCTATCTTTAAGAAGGTGTCCAGGAGCCACGGCTTCAGGTATCCGCAGTAGGGTCCAGAACGGAATCCCAGCAGATACTGGGGCATGCCTATATATGTTGCTTTTTGAAAATTCAGAGGGGGCAAATAAGTTTTTAATGTCCTTGAGCCTGAAGCCAAAGAGCCAGCTGATGAAACAGGGACCAGCTCCAGTTTTACGAAGGCCCTCGGCAAGATGCCCTCCAGTCTGTTGTAGCAGATCCTTCCTCTCAATTCACTGCGCAGACAGAGAGGGCAGGTGGTGGCGCTGCTAGCACGGTCACTACAAGACCATCTAAATCAGTGGAAGGGAAAGCAAAACAGTAGCAGTGGCCGCAGAACACACCAGTGGCCACCACGAAGAGGGAAAATACAGGCAGCAGTGGCTGCTGCTGCTGCTGCTCCTTGCAGTTGGCCTGCCTGCACTGTATCCAGCGCAGGTTAGGAGCGGGCAGAGGCAGATCTAAGGGAGGGCAAAGCTCTAAGTGTTGCAAGAAGCCTTACCTTGCAGTGGAAATCACTCCTCTCCTGCACCGTTTTAGCCAGTCCTCACAGGGAACAGCAACATCTTGGCGTTGCTTACTGGCTACAGCAGCAAGGGAGAGGAGGGATTTACATGACAGGGTCAGGCTTCTTGCCACACTTAGAGCTTTGCCCTCCCTGTAGATTCGCCTCTGGGAGCGGGTGAGGGTGCAACTCAGAATAAGGGGATTTTACTCCCCTTACTCTGTGTTGCACGCCACCCAGCTCTATGGGGCAACTCATCTAAGCAGTCTGTGGAACTCTTTGACACAGAGTCTGTGGTTAGTCTGTGGAACTCTTTGCCACAGGAGGTGGTGATGGCATCTGGTCTGGATGCCTTTAAGAGGGGATTGGACGGATTTCTGGAGGAAAGGTCCATCGTGGGCTACAGGCAACGATGGATTGTGCAACCTCCTTACAAAGGTGGTGGGCTACTGGTACCGGGTGCAAGGGAGTGGCAACAGGATGCAAGCAACTTGTTGTCTCGTGCCTCCCTGGGACACCTGGTGGGCTGCTGTGAGATACAGGAAGCTGGACTAGATGGGCCTTTGGCCTGATCCAGCAGGGCTCTTCTTATGTTTTTATGTTCCTAAGCAGTAATGTAATGCCAAGCAAGCCAGGGTTAGGATCCAGCCTGGGACATCTGGCTGGACCCACCCAACTCCCAGGCTCGATTTGCCTTCCGGACCACATTCCCTTACCCAAATCCACCCCCCCTCCCTCCACCCCCTCCCAACCCATGCTGGTCTGCCCAAGCTGGCACAAACCTACCTGCTCCTGGCACGGGTCTGATGCTGCTGAGCCAGCACTCATCCATGCACTGGCTCCACGTCCTTCCAAGTAGCTGCAAATGTACTTTACGGCACCTTTGCAAGACGTGGGAGCCAGCAGAAGGGACTTGTACCAATTTGGTACAAAATTGCCAAACAGACGTACAAAATTATGCCTGGGGGCACTAGGGTTGATATGGGGATGTTCTTTTCCCTCTCTCACAATACCAGAACCAGGGGACACCCACTGAGCTTGAGTGTTGGGAAAGTTAAAACAGATAAAAGGAAATACTTGTTTACCCAGCAGGTAATTAACCTATGGAACTCCTTGCCACAGGAGGTGGTAATGGCATCTGGCAGCTGCCTTTAAAAAGGGATTGCACAGATTTCTGGAGGAAAAGTCCATTGTGGGCTATAGGCCATGATGGGTTGTGCAACTTCCTTACATTAGAAGTAGGCTACTTCAGAATGCCATGTGCAAGGGAGTGGCAACAGGATGCAGGCATCTTGTTGTCTCGTGTGCTCCCTGAGTCACCTGGTGGGCCACTGTGAGATACAGGAAGCTGGACTAGATGGGCCTTTGGCCTGATCCAGCAGAGCTCTTCCTATGTTCATGTTTTAAATGAACTCTTTCTGTGTTCTCAGGGGCAGAGTGTGGATTGCCCTTAAGACATGAATAGGGCACATGAGAGATCACAACATGAACATCTCTCAGTGAACTGCATACCTTTCGCCTTTTGAACTTTTCTGAACAGGTAGGTGGCAATTCTATATGCTCTTACCCAGTGATGTCATGTAGGGAGTACGCGGGGGTACGCAAGTACCCGTTCATAGGATTACAGCTGGCCCCGCCCATTCGCCCGCCCACTCGTCAACTCCGTCGGCGCTGCGCCCCGCCCCCTGCAACGTTTGAATTTCCTGCACGTTTGAGTTGCATGGCAGCGAGCAGAGCAGAGCGAAGCGAAACGAGGGAGACCAACGGCGGCAGCAGCGTGAGCAGGTAGGCTGCCTGGGGCTCCCTCTCCCAAGGAGGTGCAGCAGTTCCGGGGGGGGGGATTTTGGAATTGGTCTCCAAAAGATTTTGGAATTGCTGAAATGAGCTGGTGGCTTTTTAAAACTTGCCTTGCCTTCCCAAGCCAGGCCAGGCCTTGCCTTGCCACTGAAAAATGAGCTGCTCTGGGGTTTTGGAACTGTTGGGTCACTTTAACATGATGCCAGGCCTCCTTAACATGTTCTGGGGGTGCTGTGGAATACTGTTGCAACTGTTGGGTCAGTTTAAAATTGTCTGAGGCCTCAAAAAGGGCTTTTTTCGTGTCCCTTCCTTCCACGACATCACTTCCGGCTTATGACGTCACTTCCAGTGTGCCAATCAAAAGTGAGTACCTGTTCTTAAATCATTTAGATGACACCACTGCTCTTACCTGGGAATAAGCCCCACTCAACTCAATGGGGCGTTCTTCTGAGCAGATGTGCACAAGACTATGTTGCTTGTAGACGAAAGAAAAAAAATGTAGGTCCTTATGCGCTGGTTGTAAATCCAACTCATGAGCACTCAGCGATAGGGGAGGACATTCATAGGAGGGGGAGTAATGAAGAGAGTTTGGACACACGTCCTGATTTGCCAACATAATTGAGTGACCTGGTGACAATAGTTCGGCACTGAAAGCTTCTTAGGCCCCAGTTCAGAAAAGCACTTAAGTATGCTGGAAGCTAAAGCCCTTGCCAATGAAGCAAATGCTGGTACAGCCTGTGGAATCAGGAGCCTCACCAAGATTAGAATGTTTTAAATGAAGCTTGAAACGAATAGGCTTCACTTGGTATTTGCTTATATTAATGGGGGCCTCTGCACCTCCAAATGTCAGCCAAAGTTTCATTATGTCCTGGGCCAAAGCATGAAATCGGAACCCTCCAACCCCCTTTGGATGTGTGAAGCAGTGTTGTGGCCCTGATCCTGTACTTGTGGGTGCTCGGATGAAGAGCCCAATCAAGTTCAAGAGCTCTTCCTCCCAGATAAGTGTGCCTAGCATCTCAGCTTTGAATAGTGGGGCACATAATTTGAAGGAACCCCCTCCATCACCATTTGTGAAATGTTTCCAGTCTCAGAACCTTCACAGGGATGTCTCTGCAGAGATCTACAGTGCCACACCTTGGAAAGGGAAAGAAACATTTGCTGCAGTTAGGACTGCCATCACCAACAGTTCCGTCACAGGGAGCATAACAGTCCTGTTGATGCCGATCACAAGGGCACTGCTCAGTAATTCGTTCCATTATCAAACTGCTCTGGCCATTAAGTGTTTCATCCTGCTAGCCAGCCTGAATCTCGCCTTCTGCAGCTTAAGCCCATTAGATTCAGTACTACTGGAAGATTAGACAGTAGCATCCCTAGCAGGGGGCAGGACACTACATTGTGCTGTGTAAACCGTTCCTCTCCCCTCATAGAGAGGGAGAGCCATTTTGTCATAGCCATTCCAGGCTGCAAAAGCAACTCAGAAGCATTTCCTCCTCATTGCTTCCGCCGCTCAGAATGGCTACGACAGTGAGGGAGAGGAGCAGTTTACACAGCAAGATAAGGCGTCTTGCAAAGCATAGCACCCCGCCTTCCCCCCCCCCAGGAATACTATTGGGAGCACCCCTGCCTTTGATTTTTTTCTCTAAATGTAGAACCTTGCATTTGTCTCTATTAAACTTCATTGTTAGCTTCAGCCCAGCATTCCATTCTACCAGGGTCCTTCTGAATTCTCCTATTTAATTGTCTTCGGCCGTGTTTGCTATCCCTGTTTAGTGTTCTCTTCAAATTGAATAGGGGTTTCCTTTAGCCCTTCCTCTACTCTAAGGGCCCAATCCTATCCAACTTTCCAGCACTGATTCAGTCTTCATGCAGCTCTGAAGCTAGTTAACAAATGTTCCCTTACCTTGATGGAGCTTCTGTGCCTGTTTCCCAACCACAGGATGCCATTTGTGGATCTAGCCATCATGGGGCAGTGCCCCCCTCTCCCAGTTCCCCACACCTTGCGCTGCTCCGCCACATCCCCAAGCTATGCCAGGCTCCACTTTGGAGCCACACAGGGAGGCAAGGGAGCCCTGGGCAAGGGGGGATGGGCAGGTTGAACCCGGCTCACTTCTGAGAGAGAAGAAGACCACCTTGTTGCCACCCTTCTCCCATTCCATCAGTGTGGCCCCCAGGGCATCTGCCCCACCTTCATAATGGTTGAACCGTCACTGCAGGATGTAGCACATGCCCCATCAGCATAGTTGCATCTGCACTGGAAAGTTGGATAGGCTTGAGCCCAGTGATGTCATGCAGGGGGAACGTGGGGGAACTCAGTTCCACTAGTTAAAATTAGGGCTGACTCCGCCCACTTCACTCTCTCCCCTCCCCCTTCCCAATTCCTCTGCAAAGAGCTTTTTTTATTGGTTGGCTGGCACTCAGAGGGTTAAAGGGAGTGACTCCGGATTCCTAGGGGGGCGAAGGCAGTGATGTCATTCAGGGGGAACGGACCAGAACGGGCGTTCCGGATCCTAACGGGCTCTGTGGCTGGTTCCGGGTTCCCAACAAGTGCCAATCAAAAGTGAGTTCCTGTTCCTAAATCATTTGAATGACACCACTGCTTGAGCCCTAAGCAATTAATAAAGATGTTGAGGAGGACCAGAACCAGGACCAAGCCCTGGGGTACTCAACTCAAAACTGACCTTCAGGTTGATGTGAGCATTGATGAACACAATTTGGGTACAGTTGTCCAACCAATAGTGAATCCAACTTTCTTAGCGTGCTATCAAAGAGCAAAACTTATTTTTCCTGCCGTGGAAACCTATGTCCAGAATTGTATCTCATAATACAGGCAGTTTGTCTGAGATGGTAACACGGCAGGCTCATTCAGCCCAAAGGAAACTAGAAAGTACTTTTTAGATACTCAAAGGTGTGTACGTGTGTGTATGTTTTAAAGAAACACACAAAGCTTTTAGAAGCACTCTTAGATGAGTCACCCGTCATTTCCCCACCTCTTGCCAAGGACAGAGCAAACATCTTGTCACAAACTGACGTGATTTGTGGCCATCCCCAGAAATGGCATTGCTTGTGAGAAGGCTTCACAAGAGCTAAAATTCCCAAACACTTCCAGATGAAGTACATTAATTACCTTCTCTTGCCATTCCAAGCCCACATGAGTTATGGGTGTTGGGGCCATTCTTTTGCCCTACTTCAGAATGTTCATTTCCCCCCTTTCCTACAACTGATATTTCTCTGCTTTGGTTTAGAAGGATCAGCCTGAGCTCTCTTCACTTCCAAAATTATCATATGAGGAGCTCTCCTGAATATGCTTTTGAGGAACTCCACAGTTTGTGGAGTTCCTCAAAAGCATATTCAGGAGAGCTCCTCATATGAACATAACAAAGGCCATGTTGGACCAGACCAAGGTCCATGTAGTCCTTGTTTTTCCAAAGTGACCAAGCACAAGCCCTGGGAAGACCACGAAGGAAGGAAGCAGGGCTTGAAGGGAATCACCTTATTCTCACAGTTTCTCCTCACAACTGGTATTCAGAAGCCTCTGAACTAGAGCCAGCATAAAGACATAATGACTAGTAGCCAGCAAAAGTCATGACGTTGCTGTCTAGGCTAGTGGCCATGACAGTTTCACTCATTTTGAGCCCAATCCTATTGTCTCCCCACCTCCCACCCCTGCTGCCAATGCAGAAGTTTCCTGTTGGAGGTGTCAGGCCTGAAGTTCCATATCTACATCAAGGGTCCAATCATAAACTTGCCAGCACCGGCGGTATGAGTGTACGACCAGCAGTGGTGTCACAAAGGTGCCACATGGCACCTCCAGTGCTGGTGGTAAGCTGTTACCACCAGCATTTGCCCAGAGCCAGAGCCCACTGCCCAGAGGTTGGAACACAGTGAGTTTTACTACTGCCACGATTGTGTGTTTTCCGGGCAGATGGAGACATTGGAGCTGGGTGAGAAGAGGGGCAGAGTGGGGACAGTACTGTGGGGAAAGGGGCAGAAGATTTAGTCGAGAGGGTTAATGCCTCCGTTTGCCTGAAGATGGAGCTAAAGATCTGAAGGTCGCCAGTTCGGGACTACTGGAAGTCTCTGTGAGCGGCAGACCTTGTAAACTGCGGCTGATTAAAAGCTGAGCTGTCTCCGGCTGCCTTGTGAGAGGGGGAGTGTGCTGGGTCAGCTGCTTCTCTGGTGGGAGTAGAGAAGTCGCTTATCAGCCAGCAGAAGACAAACGCGTGGCTAGAAAGAAGACTAAATCCAGAAAGATCCATCTGTTTGTGTTGTTGTTCTTGTAAGATAGAATGTTCTGTAAAATTGTAAAAACCTTCAGGTTTATGAATAAAGTCTGCCCATGTAAACCGCCTTGAGTTACAGTCATTAGAGTAATCTGATGACCTAAGAAAGGCGGTATATAAATATGATGATGATGATTACTGGTGGCCTTCACCGCTGGATCCTAACCTCCTTGTTGGGCCACATGGCCCAACATAGGGGACCTCATATCTGCACCAGCAAAATAGCCAGCTGAGACCTGAGGAGACCTATAGACAGGCCTCCACCCTTACCCAGGGGAAGGGGTTGAACATCCCCCTTCCTCTGAGGAGCATCCTATGGCTGCCCACTAGCCATGCTCCTCAATAGCTGACACTACTGTGTGAAAGAATACAAAGTCACTAGGGGGAATGGCCAGCAGCTGCATCAGCTCTGGGGAAGTGGTCAATCAGCATATTCTGCTCCCCCATTCCATGAGCCCAGTGTACACATGGTGTATATATGCGCCTGTTTGAGGGAACTCATGCACATGGGTTGATATGGAAAAGGTGCACTGAAAGGTCTGTGGTCTAAAGCACTGATATTCTTTAAAAGCAACAAGATCACAATTATGACAGTAATAACATCTCCTTTAAACTATTCTTGGATTACACAAAATAGACCTGTCAGGCACTGGTTTCCTTTGTGTTCTAAATATAAATCACTTGGCATATTATTCCAAAATGTTCCATTTGTCTCCATCTTGCTGTAATATATCATGGGCATTTTGTGGGTTAGTGTGTTATGCGTCTAGGATATAAATCATTCTGCTGAGTTCCTTAATGTATGCTTCTCAGTGAGGCATGTGTGCTTTATCGGCTGTTGTACAAACATTAGCTCTGATCTGTAACTACTTTGAGCCGGAGGGGGGGGGGAGAAAAAGGCTATCAGTTTGTGGGTGGCAACATTCCTTCAGGGCTTCTCAAAAAGCTTCTTCTGCTTAGTTTCTGTGTGCCCAGCTATGGTTGAAAGCACAAGAGATCGCAATAACAGGAACACAATAATAGGGGGCAATCCTCAAAGCTCATCAGAAGAGGGATTATGTTGAGGCCGCATCCCAGCCCCACCCCCCTCCCCGAGCCGGCATGCCCACCAGCCCATCCACCTCCGCCAAGTTCAGCTGGCACAAGGGCAGCACCCGGTCTGCACTCTCAGGCTGATGCTACTGCTAGCATCAACCTGAGAGCTCTAGCACCAATGTGGGGGTGCCGGTCAGTGCCCCCACGTCAGCGCAGTGATGTAGCACTAATGCAATAACATCCAGTAGCATCTCTACAGACCATCCAAATGATTTCCGCGGCAAGGTAAGGCTCCTTGCAAAACTTAGAGCTCCGCCCTCCCTGTAGGGACGCCACCGACAACATCAACCTATTGGCCTTCATCCAAACCCCAACCACCTCGCTCCAGAATTTCCAAATTCCACAGTAATGATGGAAGTGGTGAGATTAACAATAACTTAAAATAGCACAAAATGCCAGTGAGGTCAATGCACGCTGACATGGGAGTTGTTGTTGTTGTTGTTTAGTCACTAAGTCATGTCCGACTCTTCGCGACCCCATGGACCACAGCACGCCAGGCCTCCTTGTCCTCCACTAGCTTCCAGAGTTTGCCCACTTTCATGTTCATTGCTTCAGTGACACTATCTAACCATCTCATCCTCTGCCGCCCCCTTCTCCTTTTGCCTTCCATCTTTCCCAGCATGAGGGTCTTTTATAAAGAGTCCTCTCTTCTCATGAGGTGGCCAAAGTACTTGAGCTTCAGCTTCAGGATTTGTCCTTCCAGGGAGCAATCAGGCTTGACTTCCTGGAGGATGGACTGATTGGATCTCCTTGCAGTCCAGGGGACTCTCAAGAGTCTTCTCCAACACCGTAATTCAAAAGCATCTATTCTTCGGCGCTCTGCCTTTCTTATGGTCCAGCTCTCACATCCATACATTGCTACTGGGAAAACCATCGCTTTGACTAGGCAAACCTTGGTTGGCAGGGTGATGTCTCGGCTTTTGATTAAGTTGTCTAGGTTCGCCATAGCTTTCCTCCCAAGAAGTAAACGTCTTCTAATTTCATGGCTGCAGTCACCATCTGCAGTGATCTTGGAGCCCAGGAAAATAAAGTCTGTCACGGCTTCCATTTCTTCCCCTTCTATTTGCCAGGAAGTGATGGGAGTGGTGGCCATGATCTTAGTTTTTTTGATGTTGAGCTTCAAGCCAATTTTGGCACTTTCCTCTTTCACCCTCATCAAAAGGTTCTTTAGGTCTTCCTCACTTTCTGCCAGTAGAGTGGTGTCGTCTGCATATCTGAGGTTGTTGATATTTCTCCCAGCAATCTTGATTCCAGCTTGTGAATCATCCAGCCCAGCCTTTCTCATGATGTAGACATGGGAGTAAGCCCCACTAAATGCCTGCTCATCTGCTTTCAAAAATTTGACTCATTTTGCAGTATTATTTTTAATTGAGCTGATGTGTTATATCGTTAAGTCCACTTATGCACTGACTTTCTTTAGGAAAATGATGACTAAGTTTGTTGTTATGATTACTGTATTGTGATTATGGTTGTTGTAAAATACACCAGTGTTAGATCAGGTTGGAAATATGCCCAACATTGTAAGAAGTGGCTGGTAATTCTGACCACCCAGTAGCCGTATCCTGTAACCTGCTATACCACTGCAAACAGATGTGTGTCAAGCTGCAACATAGTCGCCAAAGGTGGAACATGGGTGGTACAGCTACAGCTAGCCCCCGAACCTGTACACCACATCACAATCTCAGACTAGCAGCCTGAAGGATTCACAGAGCCAGAGGTCAGATATTGGCTGATTGTACCTCTTAAGATAAGCTCAGTTTCACTCTAAGATCTCACAGAGTTGTGAAAGACTGATCGGTTAGACTGTCTGGGACCCTAAACCTGTAGTGTCCTGTGACTTTAAATTAGAGCTGCCCTCCTATTAATACCCCAGCTGTCAGGGGCTGTGTAAACAAATCCGCTTCCTAAATAGATACCGCAATGCTTGAAAAAAGCCCTTGATCTCCAGCCAGCAATAAAACACCCCCGTTCCCCGGCGCACCAGCTAACACCCAATCAGCCATCTAATGAAAAGTCCCTCCGGCACACGTACCATGCGAAATGCACTCTTGTGGGCAATGGTGGAGCCTTCTCCCATTTATTCTTTTGGGTGGACTGAGACTGCCATGCAAGCCACCACTTCTCAGATTGCCCCAAAAGACAGTAAGGCAAGGAATTCAAGTCCTCCGTTTATGTGGGATGAGTCACATTTTCAAAAAGAAATAAATTGAATATTTTCTAGTGGCTCCTGCCAGGAATGTGTAGAGTTCTCTGTTACCATTCCATCTGAGGCTTGCCCAGTTTCTTTTGATGACTCTTCTCTCTTCCACTAAAAATTGCCATATACTGTTTTTCCATCCTCCTCCTCCTCCTCATCAATGATCTGTATTTAAATCCATATTTAAATACAGATTTTTTCTCCACCCCCAAGTATTTTCATGTATTTGCTCTCCAAATGCCTGGTGCTATGATATGATGCAAACTGTACCTTTAGATAATTTACCCACAAATAAGACAGAATGCAAGGACTTATTTATCAACGTATAGAAAATCTGATTTACCAGGTCATTACACTGGTAATTTAAAATACATTTAAAATACATTACACATTTAAAAGGCATTACACTGCAAATATTGGCAATAGAGATATTTGGAGGCATTTTTCTGCTATTTTCCAGTTTAAGAGCACAATTCTAACCTGCAGTTAGATCGGCACTGTTAGGCCAGCAGAGTTTGGCTAGCATAAGGGCCACTCTAAAGCATGTTTGGACCACTCTTGGAGTCAGGGAGGATGGTGCACATCTGTGTGCTGGCCTCTCTGATTCTGAGAGTGGTCCCAACATACTTTACGGTGTCCTTTGTGCCGGCCAAACTTTGCTTGCCTAAATGCGCCAGCCTAACTCCAGGTTAGGACTGTGCCCTAAAATAGACTGCCAGGATGGTTAGTGGTTTTGGTGTTGGACCTAATGCCTGGGCCAGAACGACAGGAACATTGTGCCACTCTTGCGCATAGTTGTAGAATATGCCAGCCACATCCCAAAAGTGCTTAGAAGCAATTTCCTGGGGGAGGCAGTGATGTATAGTTCTGTTTCTGAATAGTCAGTTGAATATGCTGAACTGTACAATGTTCAAAATGTGAAAATTGGACTCACCCAGGGCTTTCCTTTTTGCAGTTTTCATTACAAAAAGCAGCCTTTCATGGAACAAGCCAAGCGATTTGCTCTACTGCATGGGAAGATAACCTCCAACCTTTCAAGCAATCCATTCTGTATTTTGGAGGTCTAAACCCAACAGATGCAAGAATCCACACCAACTGAGGTGTTTTATCCTAGGAGGCCATTTATCCTAGGAGGGTGTTCATTTCAAAGGCTGATAGTTATCAAGGTAATATTGGCACTTTGAAATAACTAACAAAAAGAAAAAGCAGACTGCTTGAAGTCTGTGTTTATTGTGAAGTCTTGATGTCTGATTTTATTTTCAAGGGAAATCACTGGTTCTGGTTTGCCTGAGAAATGTTTAAAAGAGCATCAAAATAGGGAAATGGAGAACCGTAGCAAAACAAAACGAAAGTATATTTCAAAGCAATGGCTCTCACTATTTTGTCTTGAGAAAAACAGACTGAAGACAGTTTATTTTTTAAACATTACAGCATTTGGAATTCTTCATTTTAGTTCAGCAAACTACAAAAGTTTGCTTTAGTTCAGGAAACTACACTACCAGGAGCAAATGCCTGTCTAGTTCATATAAAAATTCAAACTCACAAGGATCTGCGAGCTGAATGTACTTAGGAATTAAAAGGCTTTGCTAAACCTGTACATTAGCCATCTCAGGTTTAGAAAAGCTATTTTAACCTACAGACCTCACAAAATATCAAATCCCTGTTTGGGGCTTAGGTGACTTTTTAAGTGAACTTCTGCTAATCACCAATTCATGACTGAGCTTAGGATCCTCTGGATCAGGAGGGCCAAATCCAGTCCATCACAAGTTTTTATCTGGCCCGCAGCAACTTAAAAGTATTTGACATTTTTCTCATTATACTGTATATCATTTCTCAGTCGAAGCATTGCACTGCTTCTTTGTACGTACCACACTTCTATTTTGTTCTGAATCGTATCACGCTGATTACAAAAAAAGATCCAAGTAACACTTGTTCATTCATTGGAATTTCGTTCGTTCATTTATAAAACTGATGTGTTTTTTTCAGCCTGTGAAAATGTGTAAAATATACAATGTGGCCCTCAAACTGAAAAATTTGGAGACCCCTGCTCTAGATCAATGGTTCTCAAACATTTTAGCACGAAGACCCACTTTTTAGAATGGCACTCTGTCCAGGACCCACCGAAAGTGACATCATGGCCGGAAGTGATGCCAGAGAGTGCAGCAAGAAGTGGGTTATTTCTCAGCCATTTTCCAATAGCAAAGTGAATCAGAAGGAACAAAAGCCCATTTACAACCTTGACACAAGCAAAAGAACCAGCCAGCCCTCCCCCTTACTAGTGTCCCATCTTCCCCTATTTTCAGTGGTGGCTGCACTAGGTGCTACACAACCCACCTGAAACACCACTCCAGACGTCTTGACTGGTGTCCCCAAATCCCAACCACTGGCCTGTTCTTAGGCCACACCTTCCTTTCCTCCCCTCTCCTCTAACACAAGGTCCTCCATTCACTTTGCTGATGCTTACTCATGTGAAGTATTTGCATCGAGGCAGCAATAGGGGAGGAAAATCCCCAGTCTTACGCAAGGTGGGAATTGTTCTCAAGCACAGTATGAGTCAGAGAATGCTTCAGGGGCTTCTCACGCATGCTTCTTCTTTGAGTCAAGCATGACGGAGTCCCCAAAGCTCCTTTCCATTCCCAAGCTCCAATGTGACCTTCAATGGCATTTCTAGTATCATTGCAGAGGGCCATAGCTAAGCGGCCAGATTTGTTCCTGCCCAAAACAGGCAAATACTGTACATACAGCCCTGGTGTAGTGAACTGAGTGCTAGATGTAACTCGGGGAGGCCTGGATTCAAATCCACCACCCCCCGCCCTGCTTTGATACTTCCTCAGTCGTGGGGCAAGCTATCTCAGAGCGCTAGTCTAACCCTGAGCTGGAATAGGCAGGTCGACACACTTGCCCCATCACCAGCCTGGGATTGGGATTGGCTGCAGTGCAACCTGGGGCAATCTACTTCCCTTCCCCTGGGTAACGTGCACCAGCACGGATGGGGTCACTTGGAGATGCGCTGCTGAAATTGGCAGTGCAACTCTGAGCTGCTGGATCGGGGCTGACCAGGCCATGGACAGGGGTTAGGATCCAGCCCAAGGGCCAGATCCTGTCTCCACTCCACTCCCCATGCCTGCCAGCCCATAGGCCTGCCAGCCCTACACCTTCCCCCCCCCCACCTCGTGCCTTCCCACACCCCGTTCTGCCCCCACCCTCCCAGAGCCCCTGTGCTGGCCTCTGGACACTGGCCTACCAAGCTGGGTAGTCCACGGGGCCAGGGATAGGGAGGGTGATGCACATCTGTGTGCTGGCCTTCTTTGCTCCAAAAATGGCACACGCGTTTGTGACACTTGGTGGCCGGCGCAAGCAACTTGTGCTGCCCTAGAGCGCCCTCTGGACGGCACTCTCAGCCTGAGATCCTGTACTGCAGTGTTCTTCAACCCGTGGGTCAAGACCCCCAATGGTGTCGCAAAGCCTCATTTTGGGGGTCACGGCAAACTTCCCAAGCCTGAGCAAGTGGGGGCTAGTATCCAATGCAAGCACGGCACTGCCTTATCAAAACTGAGTTCTGGGTAGAATTCTGCACAGCCTCTTTGCACTACCTCACCTGCAGCTTCTAAGGCCAGCCCTGCTCAGGCCGACACATGAGGTGGGGGGAATGAGACAGGTGGGAGCAGGGGGTGGGTGACAATGGGGGCAGATCAGGTCCTGGGATGGGGGTGGGATTGGTGAAATGACTTCAGTTATTTATCTATTTATTGGGGTCACGGCACACAAAAGGTTGAAGACCCCTGCTCTACAGGGCTCTTACGCAAATAAAATTAGACAGAGCAATATGTGTTACTCTTCTTGGGATCAGGTAGGGCAACAAATGACACCAGTGTGATGCTTTTAGGGTCCAGATGAATGCAGATGCCCTGGAAAAGGCCCCTGAAGGAACATCGATTCTCATGAAAGTCTTCGCCTTCCCCCTCCTCCCTTTCTTCATTCCGGTGAAGCGTTTTAGGCTCAAAGAAGGAAGTTATGCATGAAGTGTGAAATGAAAGACCCACTCGCTGAATGGCAAAGAGGGAGCACCATGTCGGAAAGAGAATCCGGACTTGGTATTTACCTTCCAGGTATATAGCACAGTCCAGCCCTACCTATTATAGGGCAAGAGCATCAGTAAGCCTCTTTCAGGCTTATAGATGGCATATAGATGTCAAAGCTTCAACTGTTGCAGTGAACTGTTTGCCCTCTCAGACTTTTTCGAGCCTTTCCCTTAAAAAGGTCACCAGACTTGTAATTCGTCTGTGAACCGTGTTTACCCAGAATCCTTTGCAGCATGAAACTGCAGAGCTCTGGGAGAAGTATTTTACCAGCACATGGACAAAGAAAGAGATTTTAAAAAATGGTGTTCCGGGACTCCTTTACACATAACATTCCAGGGGATAGCCCTGCTCAATTCTGGAGCATGCATACCTTCCAACATTTGACAATAAAAATAGGTACACCTGTTTTCCTTTCAGTGAACCAGTGAGGGGGGGATCACAATACATGGCAGAGCTGGTGGTCTGCAGACAAGCAGAACAGTGACATTGCTTGGCCTTTTCTCAAGCAATAAGTTGCTCAAATTCAGAAGTCTAAATAAGGCTGGACGAACTCTAATTACAACGGATCGGCAGGTTTCACACTTTAGGCTTAACATTTTTGACTTTCTGGTCTCCTGAGCTTCAGAACTGGAGAGCTTTGGAGGTCGGGAGTAATGTTTGATGCAGGAGGATGGAACTTCTAGACTGTGGATGTAGGTATGAAAGCCAGGGGGGCAATGCCTTGTGACAAGTGGCTTGGAGATGGAGCCTGATGGCATGGGAATGCAAGTAATATCCAAATCTCTTAGGGTCAAGAAGAGTCTTGGCTCAAAAAGGCCTTGGCTCTCGCTCTGGTTTCTGAGGAGGAGGCAAAAGCCATGACACGTCAGCTGAAATATTGAGATCCAGCAACCAGAGGCATCAATAGGGTTTGTGTCACCCGATCAGTGATGTCAACTCGTAATGAAGAACGGGAACGCTGGGCAGGACTTACGCGTGATTGGCTGCCCATCCGTTCCATTCCACGGCTGCCCTGGCCTCAGCAGGGTGCCTGCTCAACGGGGGGGATGGGTGGGGGCATGCCGGGTGCCTGGGCGAGCAGAGGCGGGGCGCGCCAACCGGGGGCAGCCCCCCTGAGGCCAGGGCAGCCGCGGAACGGAACAGATGGGCCGCCAATCATGCATAAGTCCCGCCCAGCGTTCCCGTTCTTCATTACGAGATGACATCACTGCACCCAATGCAAGAGCTCACTGTGCCACCCTCATGATGGACCTCCAGAGGTGTCACGTGGTGTAGTGGCTGCCATGGGTGCCGCTGAGTGAGCTGGGCATGCTGTGGAAGAAAGCGGCACAGAGCTGGGCTCTCTCACCCGCCCTTTCCCTTATGCTCTGAAATGGAGCTACGCTGGAAGCAGGGGGTGTGGCGAGGCTGCCGGACGGCAGAGGGTTTTTGTCACTGCCCCGCCCCAGGCGTAATCAGAGCCCGCTTTGGTTCTGCGGACCTCCTCCTGTTTCACACCATACAGAATAAATTACAATGTCAAACACAGAGCCTAAATGCAGCGGCAGTGCTAGGGTTCATATAAGCCCAGTGGTGTCAGCCTACCGGTTCGCTGGGCGGAGTTTTCGCGGTCGCTGGGCGGGTTTCCACGGTGATCGGCAGCGTGCTCGCTGCGTTCCATTGTGTAATGGTGAAAGCCCGCCCGCTGCAGCGGGCGGGCTTTCGCCATTACGCAACGGGAGGCAGCGAGCACGCTGCCGATCACCACGGAAACCCTCCCAGCGAGCGAAGAAACTCCACCCAGTGAACCGGTAGGCTGACACCACTGTATAAGCCCCATTAACCTCATTATTTATTTTAATATAGAACAGTACAGGTCATCCAACAAATCGATAACCACCACCACCACCAACAAAACAGTGGCCAACTTGATGACACTCACACAGCTGAATTAATTCTGCTCCATGGAAATGAAAGCTGACTCATGCGAACACCTTATTAGTTCCCTGCTGTGTCATAATAACACCTCATTGGCTCTTGGAACAATCAGTCTCATTGGTCAGTTCTGAGTTAGGAAATCCACTTTTTGTTACGTAAGGCAGTTGTGGATGAATGGAGAGGGGACGGGACGGGGTGTGGTGGATCCAGAGGCAATGGTATGCGCCAGATCCTAAGCCTTCTGTTTTGAAGCTCACTGCCCTTTTCCTCTCTTTGAACTTGTACCAGCTCTTTCGCTGAAGTCTGAAGAAACCCATTGGCGAGGGGAGGCTTATGGGGAGATAAGGAGAAATATGTTCCCTTACTTCTTCCAATCCACCCAGCACATACCTTTTCGGCAATGGCTGCATTGGCAGGGTGGGAGGATAAAGGATAGGATTGGGCTCTTAATGCCCATAGTGTAACAAAATGACTGGCAAATGAGTCAGTTCTTGCTTTCTGCCATGATTTCATTAGGTGGTCTTAGGCAAGCTACTATCACTCAGAGAGCAATCCTAGCCTGGAGGTAGGCCAGCACAGTTAGACCAGCACAAGGGCCACCATAAAGCGTGTTTGGACCACCCTCAGGGCACAATCCAGCACTGACATAGCTGTGCCAATGGGGCATGTGCTGCATCCAGAAAATGTTGGGGCAGTCATGGCGTCCTCCTCGAGGTAAGGGAATGTTTGTTCCCTTACCTCAAAGCTGCATTGTGCTTACCCTGGTGCTGGGAAGTTGAATACAATTGCACCCTCAGAATTAAATTATGCGCCTTAAATTATGGCTGTTTAGCAGGCGCAGATCCGAGGAGCGCATAGGGGAGGCTGGATCCTCCCCTACGGTAAGGGCATGAATGGGGAGGGTCCAGCCTCCCTTATACTGCACTTGGATTTGGCACAGGACTGTCGGCCTTGCCAATCCAGCGCTGTATTGGATTGCCCCAGTGATGTCATCCAGGCGTGCCAGGAACCGGAATGCCCGGGTGATTGACAGCCCTCTGCCCCTATGCCGGAGGGCAGCCACGCCTCCCTGCGCCTCACAGCGCCCGAATCGCTCCATTTCAGAGCGATTCGGGACACCAGGGAGGGAGGGCGGGCCCAGGAGCAGCTCGCCCGTCCTCCAGAGAGGCGGCGCGGCCCGGGCCCGTCCGTAGAACTGGCGGAACAGCGTACCGGGCCGTTCCGCCAGGATGACGCCACTGGATTGCCCTCTCTGTCACCTGAGACTGTAGGTAAAACATTTTAAGATACTTTTCAGTGCCATAGAAGTGCTGCTAAGGCCTGTTACTCTGAGTATTTTTATCTTCGCCAAAACCTTTGCCTTGCAACTCCAGAGACATCACTGTGCTCCTTTCCGCTTGTATTTTTTCATAGCTCTGGCATTTCAGCAATGCCCTTGGATTCTGTCAAAGGAGGCTGTCTCTTATCTCTGTGCCCACATTCAAAGCGGGGTGGGTGGGAGGGAGGGAGAGACTTTGTTCAACTATTCTCCGGCATTTCTTGGAAGGAACAGAACTCGTGCAAGCACAGCACACAGCAAACATGCCGAGTGTCCGGATGGTATGTAAATATTAATACTCACCCAGCTTTCGTGTGCGCTGCAGTTTATAAGATACCCAGTGGCTGTAGAACCACGTAACCGAGTTTATCACGGGGATGACAGTTATGGGAACAACTCCTGTCACTCTTCCAGGCTGGACTGTTTGGAATCTCTTTTCTATGTTTAGTAAAAGTGAAGCCACTGGAGACCTATTCAGAGCCTGCTCAAGTCAACCTAAGTCATGCCAGTGATTTCAAAGGACTCTGGCAAAGACCTTCGGTGAAGGAAACGCAGGTGTGAGCACCATATTTTAGCACACAAGTGCCCACAAGCAAAAGCTCTGATCTTACCTCAACAGTGTAAATCTCAGGGTTGAATCTGCCCCCTTTCTGTCAGTCTGATCACTGTGTGCTTTTGCCACTCCAAATTAACACATGCAAATGAAGCACATTCTTTCTCCCCTCCGACTGTCTGCACCTGCTCCAGGGGATGCTACCGGCCTCGGTCTCCATTCTTCTGCTAGTGCTAAGAGGCTAGGGTTGAAAGACACTGCTGGGCACACCCCAGTTGGGGCAGTGCACAGTGGAGCAGCGCTGTCAGGTTTTCTTTCCTTTGAATGAAAAAGTACTGGGGACTTTTAAATATTTGTGTTATTGACCAATATTCGAGTACAGCCCAAGGGAAATCAACCAGCAAGTTCACCTACAAGGTCCTATCAGATCCCTGAGGAGCCTTCAGCCTACTCACAGCTTCCCCCCCCCCACACTCTTCCAAAAATGCATTTTCTTTCCTTAGCTGGGAGAAGCCATCACTTCAATCTCATTCATCAACACTGAGAAATTCTCCATCTATCAGCTGGCTGTCTCCTAATGCCTCCCATGAAGAAGCTGTTGACCATTCTGGGCTATTAAAATCCACTAGTCTTGACCAGTGGTGTCATTCAAATGATTTAGGAACAGGAACTCACTTTTGATTGGCACTTGTCTGGAACCCGGAACCAGCCACGGAGCCCGTTAGGATCCGGAACGCCCGTTCTGGTCCGTTTTCCCTGAATGACATCACTGCCTTCGCCCCCCTAGGAATCCGGAGTCACTCCCTTTAACCCTCTGAGTGCCAGCCAACCAAGAAGAAAAACTCTTTGCAGAGGAATTGGGAGGGGGGAGGAGGGAGAGTGAAGTGGGCGGAGTCAGCCCTAATTTTAACTAGTGGAACTGAGTTCCCCTGCATTCCCCCTGCATGACATCACTGGTCTTGACTAACAAAAGCAGTGGCCAGCCAGGAAGACAAAGGAAGACAGTGTTCCTCCAGTCAGCCTTGGATGGTTGAGGGTATCTTGACAAGGGAAGCATGTCAAGGAAGAACAAGAAAAGTGGCACCTGCTGAAACGTTTTCTTCTCCAGTGGTTCCCAACCTTTTAAGTTCCGGGACCCACTTTTTTGATGTGACCCCTCCCCTAAGCACGGAAGTGATGTCATTAAGCAGGAAGTGACATCATTGTGCATGTAAAAAACATGTGTGTAGACTACCGTAGATTATCAAATGCAACAGTTGTTTTCAGGTGTGTGGAAACACCTTGAAGTTGTTTCAAAAACATATTTCTGTTCGGAGGTTCCCTGAAAATGTTTCAAAAATGCAACTTTTTAAATGTTGCAAAAATGCAACTACAATAGTAAATGGGATCTCTGTGACTCCTTGAAAATCAGATTGTGACTTCTCAGGAGGTAATGACCCCCAGGTTGGGAACCACTGTTCTGCACAAATATTCAAGACTCAAGATATTGTCTTATAATGTATCTTGCACTCTGGCCAGGCTGTGTCTTCAGGTCTTCAATATGATTTCTTCATGTAAAGTTTCCTGTAAAGTTTCTTATATTGACAAACAGTATCTTCTACCTATCTTACACAGCATCACATAACATTTTGAAATCTTACCTTCTGGACCCAAATAGGAAACACCAGAGGACCACTCGTGGTAATGTTAACTACTGTAAATAAAAGATTTTTATAAAATATTACCAAAAACACACACAAAAAGCTACGTGGAGAAAAATAAACAGTCCACATATTTGGTTATTTTGAACAAAATGTGCCGTCTCTTACAGCAAGATGCTCTACTACACAATGGCCATGGGACATCTGGAGATGTTCAGACTGGAACTCATTGAATTACTTCTGTCTGCTGCTTAATATTGAATGGACAATTTCTGAAATTTTTTGCATAGCCTCTGAATCCCCAGCTTTGTAGCATTTTTTCAAGGATCATAGATAGATAGATAGATAGATAGATAGATAGATAGATAGATAGATAGATAGA
>JAJKFI010000101.1:4138642-4184335 GCA_029204185.1 Lerista edwardsae | reverse complement strand
GGAGTGATTTCCACTGCAAGGTAAGGCTTCTTGCAACACTTAGAGCTCTGCCCTCCCTGTAGAGACGCTACTGGCCCATCAATCCACAGCCACTTCCTTCCTTCCTTCCTTCCTTCCTTCCTTCCTTCCTTCCTTCCTACCTTCCTTCCTTCCTACACCTACCCGGTGCTGCACCTGCCTGGTGCTCCCTTACTGCAGCTCCTGCCTCCAACTTTATACTGAGGCAGGACAATCAGTGTCTGTTGTTGGGCAGGTTTTAATTCATCAGCCACACCCATCTGCACCTGTGCTAATCACCCTTCCTAGCCAGGGCTCTCATCAGGCTGCAGCTGTGTTCCTACCGCAGGCAAAGACCTTCGGGGTTAACCCTGTAATCCCTGGCTTATTTGAACAAGGGGTCTCTGCTGATACCATTCCCTATCTCCTCGGGGTATCTCCTGCCTTTTCCAATACACCCCCTCCAAACACATGGGTATATCAGTGCTTGAAGTACCTTGTTGCTAAGTATTGCTTTGAATTGGCTTAGGAGCTACATGCAAGTTGGTGGTCAGCACTGTAAATATGCAAATAGGTGTGAGAAGAGGGGAGGGATTAATGTTGTTTCAAGCTACTATTACATCAGGTATTCAAGTGTAGTACTATTCACACATTAGACTTTGCATATACAGGTCTCTGTATGTATGTGTACATTTTTTGTGTGAAACGCTATACATGTGTCCATGGTCAAAATCTACACACGGACTGGAGCCTACAAAAATGTTAAGGACAAATCAAATATATTCCTGTGAGTGTATTGTCTATATCATATAAATAATTGTTCATGCCTACTGATCAATGCACATACAGATTGAGTGTAAAGTGTGGGCAGGGCTTGTATTTTACTTCATAGCAATTTTAAAGAAGAAAAATGAAGGAGGCCTTCTCCCAAGTGAAAGGTCACAGGTTTCTCAGTACCTTCCTTATTTTCTCACTTCCCTTTAGTACTCCTTCCACCCACATTGGCAGAGGAGGTTTTTTAAAGTAATATTTAGAATAATAAACAGTGCAGAAAAAGCCCTTGCTAGTGGATACGTCTGTCACTTTGTTGACAAAGGCCTTTTTTAAAAAGCTGCCTTGCTAAGTACCAAGCTATAAAACTTCAGATTTTGAAAGCATGGATGATTTTGTTCCACTTCACTCTGCAGCCCAGCATATAGGCTGGGGATAATAAGTGAGGCCTTCCGTTTGCAATAGGATTAGGATTGCAAGGAATAGGATTGCAAGAGTTAGGGTTTATGGAAGTGATTCCCAAACCTTTTCAATGGGCATTTCCCTTGATCTATTTTGGTGTATAGGGTAGCAGGTTTTTTGTAAAGATTCTGCAGTTCCCCTGGCTGGCTTCCACAGTTCCCTCGGGAGCCGTGGCTCACAGTTTGGGAACCACTGGTTTAGGGAATGCATCAGCATAGGGATGGGGCTTAATAGGATGGTCTCAGGCTCACCCCCCCCCCAATACATGGATGATGTCCACATCATTTCTGAACAGTGTTCAGGTTCTTCAAAAAACTAAATAGGGGTCTCATTGCAGCCCAGCAGTCTGTTCCCACCAGCCACAAGTGATGCAGGACTTCACCAAGGGCAGGAACAAGAAATTGACCAGCTGGCCTAGCAGAAAGACTGTCAGGCAGATTCCAAGGAGTCAGAGCTAGGTTCACACAGCCAAGTCCCCACAGAGCTGCCACACCAGCATGGAACAGCATGGAACAAATAGCTCTACTTCTTCCTGAGTCTTCTCAAGGCCCTAATCAAAGTTCAAGCGTCTAATCAAGGCTCTGATTTTTGCCCCAAAAGATTGTTTGCATATCAAAGTACAATAGATCTTGTTTGTGCCACTCTTGTTTCCTGTCCTCCCTTGCTAATTAATCCTTTTACTGATCATCAAAGATTATAGAAATGTCAACAAGCCCAGTTCAATTTGACCTAACCGACAGTCTATTTTTTAAGATGAAAAGTGACTGGTGAAGCTACATTTCATTAAAAAGAAGAAGATTCTGAAGCTGGCTCCTGAAAGAGAAATTTGATTAATAGCAAAAACGGAACGGAAAAATCAAGCATTTATTCATCAGGATATTTCTTGGCCATACTTCAGATGCCAAGGTTGACTAAACAACATAGCTAAACAGGTTGACTATGCAACATAGCTAAACAATTAGTCATTAACAATCTATTTTTTTTTAATCATATGACATTTCTGCTGACCTGTAGAGTGACATAGTGGCTAACTTTGAAGTGTAGGAGCTTGTCATGACACCCCTCACAGCCATGCCATACTAAGACTACGCAACAAAAACATCACATGGGCAGCCCCATCCAACCCCCCACGTTGGGCCGATGCTAGCTGCTGGTGTTGGCCCCACAGCAGCAATGCTGCCACGAGAGCGCTGAGCAGCATCCTTGCGCCAGCACTGCTGCTGCTGGGCCAATGCTAGCAGCTAGCATCAGCCCAGCAGCACTGGCCCAAGCCAGCAGCATGACGCCGCTGCACGAGGCTCCTATGTGCCGGCCCGGAGAGAGGGGTGGAGTTGGGATGCAGCTGTTAGGCCACATCCAAACGCCCGTCCCCAGGCCTCACAGCCCCTATTCAGGCCCGCAGCTTGCTCAGAACTGCGCCTGAGAATTCTCAGATTTTTCTCATCGTTTCATTGTTCTGAAGCAAGATCTGAAACACCCATCTCTGTCCTCTGCCCATAGTACCTTAGTCTTTAGCTGCGATCAGTGCTGAACTGGAAGTTGTCTTAATTAGTTATATACCGTAGGCTTCATCACACATTTTTATTTTAGGGTGAGGTAAGGAAGGTTCATAGAGAGTACTCATATAGCCAGTGATTCTCACACCTTTTTGACTGGCGGCTCATACTATCATGTTATATACCGTTCGGAGCGGAATTTAATGCAGAATGCAATGAAACAAACTGGAGCATAAAATCTTTATCAAACATTATGGCCAAAACCCCAGAAAATGAAAATACAATTGTCATGTAAAATAACGTTTTCTTAAGGAATAATAAAAAGGTAAAAGTTTCCCCACAACCGAATTGGCTAGTCATGACCGACTGTAGGGGGTGGTGCTCATCTCTGTTTCAAAGCCTGTAGAGCTGGCGTTTTGTCCAAAGACAAGCTTCCATGGTCATGTGGCCGGCATGACTCTATGCCGTAGCGCACGGAACACCGTTACCTTCCCACTGAAGTGGTCCCTATTTATCCACTTGCATTTAGGTGCTTTCGAACTGCTAGGTTGGCAGGAGCTGGGACAAGCAACAGGAGCTCACTCCGTCATGCAGTCTTGAACTCCCAACCTTCCGGTTGGAAAGCCCAGCAGCAGTGGTTTAACCTGCTGCGCCACCACGTCCCTAAGGAATAATACTGTCGTGTTATATACCACTCAATGCAGTATGTCATGCAGAATGCAATGGAACAAATCAGAGTGTCGTAACTTCCTTCTATCAAAAGTTATGGCCAAAAAAATAAGAAAGTGAAAACTGTTATGTGGCACCTATGATTGGAACTATGAACCTCCTGTTGTGACATCATTTCCAGGGCATCATTTTACCGCCTGGCCCAGGCTGCACTTTCATTAGCTACGCCAGGGCTGCTAACTAGATCACCAGCTTCATCAGGACACATAGAAGATCTTGTTGGTCTTTCCCAACTCATAGAAACTGAAGAATGAAAAGAAACTGAAGAAACTGAAGAGCCACCAATGTAGCTAAGGAGATCCCCAAATGAAATAAAAAGAAAGGAAAAGAGAGAGAAAAATCTGGCACTCCAACTAAATACCTAGAAAAGAAAACAAATAAAGCCAACCAAGTTGGCAGCAAAATATAGTCAAAGTTATCTATGGGAAAGAGATTAGTAGAGAGGGGTGGGGAAAATGTATCAAGTGAATCTTGGAAATGGGCAGTGAAATATGGGGGGAAAAGACCAGAAGCCAAATCTCTTCTATTGCAAATTCTGGGAAAATGAAATATGAGGAGCAGCTACATACAATTGGCATTCAGTCTGTGACATGCATTGAATTACCAGAACTATTTATGAAGTCAGGAAAAAAGTTGGGAAATACCAACCATGTACTCTTAATACATGTTCAGTTTCAATTCACATTGGCAAATCTGGTTATTTAGTTGGATAATGTTTTTTTGTGGGTGGGGGTTTCTTATTTCTTATATTTGGAATCATGTCCTTCCTAAATGCAGCATACATGGAGTTAAGAAGAGCCCTGCTGCATCAGGCCAAAGGCACATCTAGTCCAGCTTCCTGTATCTTACAGTGGCCCACCAGGTGCCTCAGGGAGCATATAAGACAACAAGACACTTGCATCTCATTGCACTCCTATGTGTCCAGCTCTCCAAGGTAACGTACCGCTAAGGGGGTTGCACCCAGTGATGTCATGCAGGGGGTACGCGGGGGTACGCGAGTACCAGTTTCTAGGATTATGCCTGGCCCCGCCCATTCGCCCGCCCACTCGTCGACTCTGCCCCCTGCAACGTTTTAATTTCCTGCACGTTTGAGTTGCCTGCATGTTCTCAGAGCCAGGCAGGCAGGCAGGCAGCGAGCGGAGACTTGCCTTGCCTTGCCACTGAAAAATGAGCTGCTCTGGGGTTTTGGAACTGTTGGGTCACTTTAACATGATGCCAGGCCTCCTTAACATGTTCTGGGGGTGCTGTTGAATACTGTCGCAACTGTTGGGTCAGTTTAAAATTGTCTGAGGCCTCAAAAAGGGCTTTTTTCATGTCACTTCCTGCCACGACCTCACTTCCGGCTTATGACGTCACTTCTGGTAGGCGGGTCCTGACATGTGCCAATCAAAAGTGAGTACCTGTTCTTAAATCATTTAGATGACACCACTGGTTGCACCCCACATATTGCCCTGTAGCCTATGATGGACTTTTTCTCCAGATATTGTCCAATTCCCTTTTAAAAGCACCTAGGCCAGATGCCATCACCACCTTCTGTGGCAAGAAGTTCCACAGATTAATTGCCTATTGAATAAAAAGTTTACTTCAATTTATCCTCAGAACAACTCCATATCAGCTAATGACTAACCCAAGAACAAATAAGTAAATTAGCCATTGTAGGAACGCCTGACTGCCACCAACCATTTCCATCTCACCAGTCAGTAGCACAGCTGGGGGGGGGGTGCGCAGTCAATACAGCTGGCACCACAACACACCATGGAAGAGGCCCCTTCCACTTGCTAGTGGGGCCATTAGGGGCAGCCTTGCCTTACTGAGCTCAATGACTATACTTCACTGCTAAAACCATAGTAAAACCATAGTAAAATAGAATTCATTGTTCTTTAAGCTCTCAAAACAACATTAGGCAAGTCAACACCTAGAGCAGCCATATTGAAAATAGGGGAAGATGGGATGCTGGAAAGGGATAAGGCTGTGTGGTTGTTTTGCTTGTGTCAAGGTTGCAAAGAGGCTTTTTTTCTGTCTGATTCACTCTGCTGTTGGAAAATGGCTGAGAAATCACCCAACTGATTGCTGCATTCTCAGGAAAGCAGCAGGCTCTGGCGTCACAGTGACGGCACTTCCTGCCATGACATCACTTCCGGTGGGTCCCGCACAGACTGTCCTTCTAAAAAGTGGGTCCCAGTACCAAAAAGTTTGAGAACCACTCAGAGGCGTTTCTACAGGGAGGGCAAAGCTCTAAGTTTTGCAAGAAGCCTTACCTTGCAGTGGAAATCACTCCTCTCCTGCACCGTTTTAGCCAATCCTCACAGGGAAAAGCAACATCTTGGCGTTGCTTACTGGCTACAGCAGCAAGGGAGAGGCGGGATTTACATGACAGGGTAAGGCTTCAGGCAACACTTAGAGCTTTGCCCTCGCTGTAGAAACGCCACTGGAACCACTGCTGTAGATGATTAGAGATTTAAACCCAAGTTTCCCAGCTCCATGTTCAAAACAATCCACCAGGCGATATTGTTTCATGTGGAAGGTTTTCATGCCCCTAGGTGGCAATCCTAACCAACTTTCCAGCACCAGGGTAAGGGCAATGCAGCCCTGAGGTCAGTGAACAAACATCTCTTTTCCTTGTGGATGCCACTGTGACTGCCCCCAACTGCAGGATGCAACACATGCCCCATTGGCACAGCTATGTCAGAGCTGGAAATTCAGTTAGGATTTGGGCCCTGCTGTCTGACTGCACTCTTTCCAGGACTGAAGCTATGACATTTCTGAGCTTGTGACCAGAGATATCAAAAAGGCAATGTTCAGCAAAGACAAATTCAAGCACAACTCCTTCAGGATGGGAAATTGTGTATGGACATGATTGCTGTCTACATGATTCCGCAGCGCCGTCCAATAAATGGGGGTGCATGCATAGATCCTTTTAGTTGAAATTCCCAGCTTGTCAAGATGGGCTGAATCCATTCTTTCCTACCCCCACCCTCGATCTAAATGGCCCAGTAGATCAGTGACATTTGGCTTTTTAAAAAGGGCAGTTCTACTTGCTCCCCACAAGCTCAGTTAAATTTGAGCAAAGGTTGAAGGTGTTTTTATCTCTTAGAGGGGTATATAATAAGATGGGGGGGTCACGGCTTTCATGCTATTATCAATACTGTGGAATAACATTTATATTCATTTCACTGTGACCCCTCATATTTTTCTGTGCATGTTTAATGCAAACCATCAAACTTACAGGATCTGGAATGGTCTCAGACTTGGTTACTATAACTACCAGGAATATTCTGAGTCATGAAATCAAGACTCCTGAATCAGCCATCTGTCCAGTTTGCCTAATCGTGGCTACTCAGACTGGAGAAGTGCTCCAAGACCACCGCAGAGCTCTCTCCCACCAGACCTTTATCATAAGGGTAAAGGTTTCCCCACGACCGAATGGTCTAGTTGTGACCGACTGTAGGGGGCGGTGCTCATCTCCATTTCAAAGCCTGTAGAGCCGACGTTTTGTCCGAGGACAAGCTTCCATGGTCATGTGGCAGGC
This sequence comes from Lerista edwardsae, assembly GCA_029204185.1. Taxonomy (NCBI): domain Eukaryota; kingdom Metazoa; phylum Chordata; class Lepidosauria; order Squamata; family Scincidae; genus Lerista; species Lerista edwardsae. Next base: position 4,177,351 of record JAJKFI010000101.1, on the reverse strand, counting down.
ATGACTCTACACCGTAGCGCACGGAACGCCGTTCCCTTCCCACCGAAGTGGTCCCTATTGATCTACTTGCATTTAGGTGCTTTCGAACTGCTAGGTTGGCAGGAGCTGGGACAAGCCATGGGAGCTCACTCCGTCATGCAGTCTTGAACTCCCGACCTTCCGGTCGGAAAGCCCAGCAGCAGCGGTTTAACCCACTGCGCCACCCCGTCCGATACCTTTATCATACCGGACCTTTAAATGATAGCTGCAGGCAACGCTACCCACAGAGGAGCTCATCAACCAGCTTCAAATACCATTTATTCTCAAACCAGGTGGACCCGCGGTTTGGCTTTCTTCTCTTCCCCCTCTGGCGATTTCATTGTTTTCTTCATGGAGTCTGAGCGAAATTCTGCTCCTCCAAATCCCTTTGTCTCCTGCCAGAGGTGTAAAAACAAATCAGGCAGCCGTCACTGTCTGCATTGGGTTAGCCACAGAAGGGGCTGACGAGATGCAGGCAGGGGAGGGCTTGCCCTTGCTGGCACCTGCTCCCAGCGCATGGCTTCCATGGCCCTTGGATGCCTCAACTGCAAATCTTTGGGCAGAGCCTGGGATCTTTATTCATTCTTTCGGATTTGGGAGAGAAATCTTGCTTTTCAGATTCTTGCAGACCCGGCAGACATCTCTCCCTCCCCTTGCATGCTTAAGATTATGCTCTCCCAACCCATGCTCCCATGCTCTCCCAGCCCTGGGAGCGTTTTGATGGAGATGTAACAGACTGGGACCTTACAGTTAAAGAGCATGTGCGCTACTGCTTAGCTGTGGCTTCTCCCCCAGTCTCAACGGTATAATTTAATTTTTGTTTTCGTTTTGCTGTAACAAAAGCTGACTGGCAGAGTCTACTCAAAGTCCTATTTACTTAACTTGGCAAGACTTTTGCCTTTGAATTTAGCTTCTGAAAGCTCATTCAAACTCACCCGCACTTAAGAAAGTGCCATTTGCAGCACTCAAGAACCCTAATGTGACATGTGTTCACTGCAGAGTGTCATGTACAGAATGTTCCTACACTTTCCCCTAGAGCAGTGGTTCTCAAACTGTTCAGACCACTTTTTAGAATGGCGCTCATGAAGTGGCTCAACAGAAATGGCTCAACAGAAGTGGTATCATTAACCCGGAACTGATGTTGTAGCCAGAAGTGACATAATCAAGCAGGAAGTGCCGTCATTGTGATATAATAAGATGACACTCCTGGAATGCAAACTGGCATTCTTGCACTGCAGCAATTGCACAACCATGAAACATCCCTGACAGAAAGCAAGATTAAGATAAAGTATTATGTTAAATCACTGAACTAAATTTTTTTTTAAAAAAACTGTCACTTGAAAATTCAAACTGTTAACACTCTCAAAAGGAATATAGCAAGAGTGAGGTTTTCAGGTTCCAAGATGGCTGCTCCCAGCTTTCTGAGACCCACCTGACACCATGTCGCGACCCACCAAGTGGGTCCCGACCCACAGTTTGAGAAATACTGCCACAGTTTGAGATATTCTTGCCTCTTCTGCATCTGCAGCAGGATGCTAAACTGGTGGGATAGGCCATTTTGGATTGCAGGCCTCTCTGCATTTATTTGTTTATTTACTCACTTATTTTAAAGTTTAACACATCTTTCTTTGAATGTCCAAACTGGCTGAACAGAATTAAAATACAATAAAAATAATAAAATACAACTTAGCAGGCAATTAAAAAATATATCTACAGGGAGGAGATAAAAATATCCAGCAATTGTACATAATTGCAGCCCAATCTTACCTAAATTCCCCTACGCCACTACAGCAGCACCAGCACAGGCATCTCGTGGAGAATTTCAGCTGCTAGAGGTCACTCATAGCGCAATCCTAATCTGGAGTTAGGCTGGCACGGTTAGGCCAGCAAAGTTTGGCTGGCACAAGGGCGTAAAGTCCGTTTGGACCACTCTCGGAGTCAGAGAGGCCGGCACACAGACATGCACCATCCTCTCTGACTCAAAGGGTGATTCAAGCGTGCTTTATGGTGTCCCTTGTGCTGGCCAAGCTTTGCTCGTCTAATTGTGCCGGACTAAACTCCAGGTTAGGATTGTGCTCTCAGAGTAAGGGGACATTTGTCTGCTTTCCCTGGGCTTAGAGAGCTGTAGTGGGTCAACTCAGGCCTGTGCCAGCTAGATAGTCGGCGCACATCCGCATTGATCCATGTCAGTGAATCAGAACTGAGAAGGGGGATAGGATACAGTGCACATTGGCATCACAGATCCCGCCACCTACTCATCTGATCCACCCATCCTGCCTCATCACCCCTGCCCTGCCCTGTTACACCCCTTTCCGCCTTTCCCTACCCTTCCCCATTCCCTGTGCTGGACATACCTGCTCCAATGGACGTCACTCCAGCCACCAGTGTGTGGCACCCCTGCTCTAGACGTATACGGAGTCCTGATTTCTAAGTGGTACCGACTTCAAGAAAGAGTTTGGCCACTCAGCCACCCCAGAGGACACACCAACAGAAGCTAGCCCAGTGTTTATTAAAAAGAAAAAGAATCCACACAATTATTTGTATAATGTATCCCATGATTGTGGGTTTGGTTTCATTCCTTTCACTTCTGTTTTTGCAGCGCTGATAGGCAAAAAAGGCCTGTGTAAACACTGGCATAATCGCATCAACATGTTTCCATACTTGTGAGGCAGCAACAGAATGCAGACGTCAGAATGAAGGAATGACATTCGCAAGCGCAAGCGTTACATCCATTGGAATTATTTTTGTCCCGATATGTAAAACTTATGTTTATGGGAAGGAACAGAATTTTTTTTTCCAAATGATAGAAAGACTGAACAGAATAATAATGTCTGTAAAAGACAGGCAATGTGGTCTTTTTTTCCTTAGGGAAAAATAATTATGCTTGTAAGGAAAAAAAGGAAATCCCCCCCCCCCGGTCTGGGACCGATTCCAGCTCCATAACCCAGGTGTGGAGCTCTACCTTCCCCAAGGCAATCTCTCCGCCTTTTAGCTAACAGGCAACAAGTGTCTCAGCTCTGCCCTAAGTGCATCTGCTTCAAGCTATACTGGAATTAACCCTTTGTTGATTATCTAGGAAGGCCCCTCCAGACAGCCCAGATGTAATTGTTTGGAAGAAGCGGAGGGGGGGAGAAAGGCTCGGCGATCATGTTCATTCTGATCATGAAGTGCCTGCTCATTTGAATTACAGTTGATATAACAGGCAGAGGCAAGGAGTACCAATAGAATGGGTGGGAATGTCAACACTTTACCGCACTCAGGGCGCAATCCTAACCTGGACTTAGGCCGGCACAGTTAGGCCAGCAAAGTTTGGCCAGCACAAGGGCCACTGTAAAGCACGTTTGGACCACTCTCGGAGTCCGGGAGGATGGTGCACGTCTGTGTGCTGGCTTCTCTGACTCCGAGAGTGGTCCAAACATACTTTATGGTGGCCCTTGTGCCGGCCAAACATTGCTAGCCTAACTGTGCTGGCCTAACTCCAGGTTAGGATTGCTGTCTCAAATGTGTGGGGATTTATATATTTGGAGAGGGAACATGTGGCTCTTCCCACTACCACAAGTGAACATCCACAAGAATCATTTCTAGCAAGACCACTCATCGCAATAGACATGGACCACGTGACTTTCACGCTTCCTGAGTCATTGGATCTCTGCAGATTCCAGGCAAGACAACTTCAAGATGTTCTTATAAGAACATATGAAGAGCCCTGCTTGATCAGGCCAAAGGCCCATCTAGTCCAGCTTCCTGTATCTCACAGTGGCCCATCAGATGCCTCAGGGAGCACATGAGACAAGATGCCTGCATCCTATCTCCAGGCCCTTGTGTCTGGCATTCTGAGGTAAATTCTGAGGTAAACACACTGTGGCTAGTCAAGATTCTCCACAGCATTTATTTTTGACAGCCATCAAAACCAGATGCTCCTCTTCAGACATGTACTCATAGAAATATAGGAACAGCCCCACTGGATCAGACCAAGGCCCATCTAGTCCAGCTTCCTGTATCTCAAAGTAGCCCACCAGATGCCTCAGAGAGCACACAAGACAACAAGATGCCTGCATCCCGTTGCCATTGCCTTGCTCCTGGCATTCTGAGGTAGTCTGCTTCTAAAATAAGGAAGTTGCACCACTCATCATGGCCTATAGCGTGCAATGGACATTTCCTTCAGAAATCAGTCCAACCCCCTTTTAAAGGCACCTAGGCTGTTACTTCCTCCTGTGGCAAGGAGTTCCACAGATTAATTCCCTTCTGGGCCAAAAAGTACTTTCTTTTATCTGTTCTAACTCTCCCAACACTCAATTTTAATGGATGTCCCGTGATTCTGGTATTGAGAGAGACGGAAAAGAACATCCCTCTATTGACTCTATCCATCCCATGCATAATTTTGTATGTCTCAATCATGTTCCCCCATAGGCACTTTTTCCCAGACTGAAAAAACACACATGACTCTTTACACACATGTATTTGCAAATACACACAAGCAGTTTTCAGGCAACTTAACATGTATTTTACTATGTGCAATTTTCCACATGTATCACTCCCCAGGGGTCTCACTCACATGCCTCCTTCTGTGGTTTTCCCCATTGTCTTTTTTAAAATTGGAAGCTCATTGGTGGCAGGGAGCTGTCTATTTTGTCTAAGGCAGTGGTATTCAAACATTTTAGACCGTGACCCATTTTTTAGAATGGCACTCGTGTTGGTTCCCACCAAGGAGCTTTTATGGCAGGAGGCAGCATGATGTCATTTTCTTGAAGCCACCTCGAGTCAACAAATATGGCTGACTCAGATCATTGCCGCGAAGGAGGATTGCCGCGAATTCACGAATAAAAATCTCCCTACACGCGTGTAAAAGTTAATTTCAACCTCTTTAAGCATGCCTGCATGTTCTGCATACGGGGGTGCGAATCGCTGTACGAAAAAAGGGATTTAATTTCCACGGAAAGATTCATGAATTCACATTACATCGGTTCAATAAAACTACCGTTAACTGAAACAGTGAGTGCATTATTTTTGCAGCTGTGTAATTTCTTGTTGTTCCTAGCAGTCTTATTCACCATTTTCTGACACCCACTGTTGATGGTCCAGAAGGTAAGAAAAAAAATATTTCCCCCCTCCTTTTTTCGCCCTTCCCGTTTACACTTTTTTTTCCCGCCTTCCATTTTCTACTGTAATATTCTCGAAATTGTGAACATTAACAGAATTTGTTTTTTTGCGGGGTGAGTGTAGAAGTTTTCAACTTCTCTTGAAGAGTAGTTAGACTACTCTTAGTAGTCTAGAAGTAAATAAGAATTCCTCTCATATTGACAACTACTTGTGTCAGGAAGAGATTTTAATGTAATTTTCCTACTGTAATACTTATGAAATTCTGAACATTAACAGACATATTTTTTATTATGCATGACCGTTTTATTTTTGCTTGTGTAGATTTCAAAAAATAAGTCTGTCAAAACAGTGCAATCCGAGTTTAAATAGACAGCAAGTAGCATTTCGTCCGGTATGTTCAGTAATATAATTATGCGGAATTTAACCTTGTAATTGCATATTACATCATAATACGGTTACCAATAATGTTTCTACACGATCACATGTTCTTATTTTCGTAAGTTTTTATTTTTATTCAGTCCTAAACAGTACGAGCAAAGCAATCTGAAATGCTTGGAAAGAGGAATGTTTTGAGTCACCCAACATGGCTGCTAAGCCCGCCCCCTGGCTTCACTTAGCTCCTAATAATTCTACAGGCATGCCGACTCCTGTGATAAAAGCTCCTTGGTTCCCACCAGAAGTGACGTCATTAACCTGGAAGTGATGTTATGGCAGGAAGTGACATCATCAAGCAGGAAGTGTTCTCATTGTAACCATGGAGTTATAATAAACATGGAGAAGAAATGACGTCATATTCTTGAAACTTCCGGTCTGGTCTAACAATATGGCCGACGCAATGGGTTTGATCCCATGGTCTGGTCTAACAATATGGCTGACGCAACTCCATGGGTCTAACAATATGGCTGACTAATTATGCGGAATTAAACCTTGGAATTGCATATTAACTCATAATTAGGTTACCAATGATGTTTCTCCATGACCACACGTTGTTATTTTGGTATGTTTTTACTTCAGGAGTAAACGATTCAGTCCTAAACACTACGCGCAAAGCAATCTGAAATGCTTGGAATCAGCATTTTGAGTATAAAAACATGGCCGCTAAGCCCGCCCCCTCTGGTCTCACTTCGTTCCTATCTAACTGCATGGGCAGGGCCACCCCCTGATTGTAACATAATAAAATGACAATCCTGAAATGCAAATTGGCATTCTTGGACTGCAGCAATTGTACAACCATGAAACATCCCTGACAGAAAGCAACATTAGGACACAATATGATGTAAAAGCACTGAACTGAAAACAAAATTTAAAAAAAACCCTCACTTGAAAATTCAAACTGTTAAAATTCACAAAAGCAATATAAAGAGTAATGTCTTCAGTTTCCTAGATGGCTGCTCCCAGCTTTCCATGACCCGCCTGACATCAGGTCGTGACCCACCAAGTGGGTCCCAACCCACAGTTTGAATAACACTGGTCTGGGAAACTCAGGAAGGTGCCCTGTACACTGATGAGACAGAATAAAAACGAGAAAAAAAGCAACCTTATGGAACAGAGAAGTGCAGGAGCTCAGTTATAAACAGAATAAATAGTAGGTAGTATCCACTGCAGGACAAGCAGCAAAAAAGAAAGCCGAGAACAGGAATCAGCAAGTACAGTATTTATTTTAATTGAAGGGCATGCATGTGGACTCAAGAGGGCGCTAGGGAGCTAGTTCTGAATGCTGAACTTTGCCGAGCTTCACTTGCATAGCAATTAAGATTTTAACACTGCAAAGAGCAATTAAGTGTTCTTAAACTTCACAATTGATCCCGCTAATAAGCTGACAGATCTTAAGTGACAAAGAGAGTGGATTTATTTTTATCGCGAAAAGAATTTGAGGCTGTACATAACAGGGGCTGCTATAAATTAGGAGTGAGAATAAATGAGATGTTACAGGTTCAAAGTGCATTGTGGTGTATGTGGGAGGAAAATGAAGGCTTATATGTGCTGTCTTTCCAATATGTGTCTTTCCAATATGCGTCTTCAAGAGGATGTTGAGTGGTCCTATTCTTCATGGGTAGAGTGCTACTATGGTCCTGATGCTTTGCCAGCAGATACGATGTCACAACTATGCTGGTGTTACAATGCCAAAAGCCATCATTGTGTCCTTGCAGGAGCAATTAATTTCATTTTTATCCCATCTTTCCTCTAGGAAAAGTGTTTTAGCACCAGGGCTCACTTTTTAGAATGACAATCTATCTGGGACCTGATCCATCAGAAGTTATATCATGACCAGAAGTGCCATTGTTGTGACACCAGTGCCTTCTGCTTTCCTGAAAATGCAGCAATATGTTGGGTGATTTTCATTCATTCATTCATTCATTCATTCATTCATTCATTCATTTTCACTCAGTCATTTTCCAATAGTAAAATGAATCAGATAGAAAAAAAGCCTACCTACAACCTTGACACAAGCAAAGTAACCACACTGCCTTCCCCCTTTCCAGTGTCCCACCTTCCCATATTTTCAATTATGGCCGCCCTAGGTGCTACAGGATGCAACTGAAATTAGCTCACGACCCACCCAGTGGTTCCTGACCCACAGTTTGAGAAAGACTGCTCTAGGATGACCTGAGGATGCTGACCTGAGGATGCTGTACTAAGCTCTCCTCCTGTATTCTCACAAGAACCCTGCAGAGAGAGGTTACTGCAGAGAGAGCAGAGCCAGAGCAGGCTCTGATTGCGCCTGGGGCGGGGCGGTGACAAAAGTCCGTGCCCTCCGCGCAGCCTCGCCACGTCCCCTGCTTCCAGAACTGCTTCATTCCAAAGCATAACAGAAGCAAGGGGAGCTGGGATGGCCCAGCTCCACGCCTTTCCTGAGGTGTGCCCCGCTCCCTCACTGGTATACATGGCAGGCACTACACCGCGCCCGATGGGAGTGACACCTCTGGGAAAGAGAGAGACTGGCCCGTGATCACACATATTTGACCATATTAATTGTATGCTTGAGCAGAGATTTGAACCTGGCTCTGCTCAGGCCCAGGCGCGTATCATGGGGCACCGGGCAGCGGCGGGGCGCCATTGCGCGTGGTCCGGGAGAGACCGCATGGTTTTTGGCCCTCCTGCCTGCCCACGCTTCCCTTACGCTCGGAAATAGAGCGTTTCCGGGGTAAGGGAGGCGTGTCTGAGTGATGCGCAGGGGCGGGGCGACGTGGGGGGGGGTGCGGTTTCAGCTTAGGCCTAGTCCAGCACTCTAATCACTACAACACACTGACTCATGATTAAAGCTGAACAGTACCACCCGAAACAAGAGAGAATGTAGCAACACTGACAGCCACTCAGCCACAAAATCCCAAGCAACAACAACAACAACAACAACAACAACAACAACTATGAACGTAGCTTGTAGACAATGCCCATATATTAGTCAAGTATGGGAGGAAATAGTCAATGCAAGGTGATGGACAAATTCTCTCGCTCCATGATATCACCTGCTCCAGTTCATGTAGGGTGGGAGGCAACAACCACTACCAGCAAACCACAGGAATCTCAAAAATCTGAGGTTCAAATACCCAGGGAATCCAAACACAGACAGTAGCAGCTGACATAAAATGAACCCTTTGCCAGGGAGAAGAGCCAAATCCACAGAGAGAACGAAGGGTTGTTATTGCAACCACAAGAGCCAGACAGCGCCATAGCTCAGTGGATAAGAAGAAGCCGGCATCCACAGGCAATAGGCCTCCCAGAAGGGTTCAAGTCCCATGGTGTACCAGTGACCCCACACAGGCACTGTCTACAACACTGCACGTGACATTTTTTTAATGCCAAAGGGAAAGAATGCAAAAGTCACCTAAGGTGGTTCATTTCCCATACGAAAAACCATGATTTGTTGCCTCAGGGCTGGTTAAGAACATAAGAGGAGCCCCGCAGGATCAGCCCAAAGGCCCATCCAGCTTCCTGTATCTCACAGTGGCCCACCAGATGCCTCAGGGAGCATACAAGACAACAAGATACTTGGAGCCTGTTGCCACCCCCTTGTACCTGGCATTCTGAGGTAAATTCTGAGGTAAATAGACGTGGCTAGTCAAGATTCTCCACAGCATTTCTCTTTGACAGCCACCAGAACCAGATGCTCCTCTTCAGACATGTACTCATAGGAACATAGGAATAGCCCCACTAGATCAGGCCCATCTAGTCCGTCTGTCTGTATCTCACAGTGGCCCACCAGATGCCTCAAGGAGCACACAAGACAACAAGATATTTGAAGCCTGTTGCCACACCCTTGTACCTGGCATTCTGAGGTAGCCTGCTTCTGAAATAAGGTTGAACCACCCATCGTGGCCTGTAGCATGCGATGGACATTTCCTCCTAAAATCTGTCCAATCCCCTTCTAAAAGCACCTAGGCCACACACCAACACCTCTTCTTGGGGCAAGGCATTGCAGGACTACTTAAAATTTGTCAGTTTAAAGGTGGCAATCCCATTTGAACCAGTTGTTCCCGTTCTGTTTGTAACTGTGCCACTTTATTTCAGCGACTATGCACTTTATACATCTTCTAGAACAACAACAAACCATCAGGTAACAGCAATCCAATTCAGGTGGGTTTAGGGCTCCTTGCCATGCTCTCAGATTGTGCATGCTTGTCTGTAAACATCAAACTGTTTATAAGCCTGCTGGAAGCTTTATATGACTTGCTGCATTAAGCCAGATGACATTGTGTTGTAATCTTCAGCTGAAGGACTGTTCAAGGAATGTTGCTTTCATTTTCTCTGACAAACTCTGTTGTATATTATGTGTTCTGTTGTATATTATATGTTCTTCTCACAGGAAGGATATGTTGCTATTTTTTTTATGGAGTACAGACAGTTACCATTTGTTATTAATTATTTTTAACATAGTCTCCTCCATCAATCGGGACCTAATTTATCTTTGCAGTCCTCAAGTCACTTTCTTAAAAGTGTTTCTGTTGACTTCAACTAGACTACTATGAGAATTCAAAACATACTTTCTGGGAAATAGATTTCCTTCTACAGTTGATCCAGCCTGGAGAAGTGAGACAGGTGAGCACTAGGGAAAGAGACTTTCCGGTGACTGCATGGCTTTTCTGGAACAATCTTCCCAAAAGATCTATGAAGCACCTTCATTGAGGATCTCTAGGAATAAGATTACAAATAGGAATAAGAATACATCACGAGTATTGCGTACAGTATTGCATACAATTCTGGTCACCACATCTCAAAAAAACATCGTGGAGCTGAAAAAGGTGCTGAAGAGATAAGAGCAACAAAATTAATTACTGCTGCATTTGGGGCTCTTCAGTCTAGAAAAAAGGAGCCTGGGGGCATGAACTTATGCATACAAACGTATGCATGGGTTGGATAGAGTCGACAGAGGAATGTTCTTTTCCCTCTCTCACAGCACCAGAACCAGGGGACATCCACTAAAATTGTTGGGAGAGTCAGAACAGATAAAAGGAAATACTTTTTTACCCAACGGGTAATTAATCTGTAGAACTCCTTGCCGCAGGAGGTGGTGTTGGCATCTGGCCTAGACACCTTTAAAAGGGGATTGGACAGATTTCTGGAGGAAAAGTCCATTGTGGGCTATAGGCCATGATGGGTAGTGCAACCTCCTTACATTAATAGTAAGCTACTTCAGAATGCCAGGTGCAAGGGACTGGCAATGGGATGCAGGCATCTTGTTGTCTCATACACTCCCTGAGGCATCTGGTGGGCCACTGTGTAATACAGGAAGCTGGACTAGATGGGCCTTTGCCCTGATCCAGCAGGGCTCTTCTTATGTTCTTAAGATTGCTTTTTTCTTTTAAATTAAGCTCACAATTGATCAATTGCTGTTGCTTGTTAAGGGTTAACTGTTTTAGGGCGCAATTCTAACTGACTTTCCTGCACTGGGGTAATGGTAATGCAGCTCCGAGGTAAAGGAACAAGCATTCCCTTATCTTCAGGAGCCCCCCGTGACTGCCCTCCAACTGCAAGATGCAGCACATGCCCCATTGGCACTGCTATGTCAGTGCTGGAAAGTTGGTTAAGATTGCGCCCTTAAAGTTGTAGATCTTAGTATTGTTTAATACCTCCCATCTGTTTTATTGTATTTTTAAAGTGTTATTGTTGCATGGTTATGCCTTTATGGATCTCAGCTTGAGTACTTTTGTAGAAACCAACTGAACTCCGGACCCATCCAGCAGTGCATCTCACTCTTTTTCAAGAGTCCCCATTGCCAGAGAGAAGGAGGCTTTCAAGATCTGCTTACCTCCTGCACTTGAATGTATTCAAAATTTGCATCGAAGATTCCTTACAACTGAAAAAACAGTACTGTCTCTTTAAAAATTATGAGAGGCAGGTGGGGATTGAGACAGACTGAGGGAACAGCAGCTCCATCCTCTGACCTCAGCCTCATTCTCAGGCATATACCTGTATTTAGTAAGTGGAATCACCTTCCCTGTTTAAATTGTTTTTTTCTCTGAGGTTTTTTCTTTTCTTTTGGTTTCCTTTTGTTCTTGTTTTTGGTTTGCTGACCCTGTGTGGTTGAATTCACACAGGTCAACTGACTGTAACACAAGGGGCAAATATACTACTTTTCTCCATCAAAATATATGAAGTGCAGCTGACAGCATTTCAAACAACAACATAAATGCACAATTTAAAATGGGAAACAATCCCAAGAAAGCCTCAGTACTAGAATGACACATGAACTAGAATGGCAATTGTTTTGTTTCATACTTGTACAATTGCTGCAGTCCAAGAATGCCAGTTTGCACTTCAGGAGTGTCATTTTATTATGTCACAATGACAGCACTTCCTGCTTGATGATGTTACTTCCTGCCACAACATCACTTCCAGATTAATGACATCACATCTGGTGGGTGCCATTCTCGTGGTCTAAAAGTGGGTCTAAAAAGTTTGAATACCATTGTTATATGACACTGGAAAGATTATTTAATGCAGAATGCAATGAAACAAACCAGAGTGTGATATCTTTATCAAAAGGTATGGCCAAAACAACCAGAAAACGTAAATATAATTGTCCTGTAAAAATTGTTTGTTAAAATCACAATTTGTAGGAATACTATCATGTTATATACCATTCAGTGTGTAATTTCATTCAGAATTCAATTAAACAAACCATAGTGTAATATCATAATTCTATCAAACATTATGGCCGAAAAACCAGAGAAAACAAAAATACAACTGTGACCTCACTTCCTGTTATGATGCCACTTCCGGGGCAACATTTTGCCCTCTGCACCAAGCTACACTTCCATTAGCTACACCTCTGCCCTCCAGTCTTCATCTGCCATGGCTAGATTCATTAGAAAAGTAAATGGGGGAGGCAGAGGCTTTAGAGATCAGGTGTCATCAGGTAGGTATGTGCATGCACATGTTTGAAAGCCTGGCATGCAAACACAGCTTAAATTGCTACCCCACTGGTTAAAATCTGCAGTGGGGAAGAATTTTTTTTATGGAGCTCATATTCTACTTCTGATCTGCTCAGAATACAGTTTGGCATTTTGTCACTACACCCTTCTGACTGGAGGCAACAAAAATAAGGGTTTCCGAGTTACAGCATAATTCTTGGGCAGATCCACTTGGGACAGTATCGTGCAATTCCCTTGTAGCCTGACAGTGTGCAAGTCACTGACAGTTTGATCAGCCTTGTCTGGTCTGTGTATGAATGGGTATGACTATGGTTAGAGAAATCCAGCTGTAAGTCAAAGGTTGTTGTGGGGTTAAGGATTGCAGCCACAAGTACACAAAATGTTCATGAGAAGTACAGTACGCTGCCAAGGATTAAACTGCCAAGGATTTTGCCTCCTCTGTTACTACAATCACAAATTGCTTACATATAGCCATGCTACCCATTACAGCTAAATAACTATTGAGAGCGCAATCCTAACCTGGAGTTAGGCCAGCAAAGTTAGGCCAGCAAAGTTAGGCCAGCAAAGTTTGGCTGGCACAAGGGCCACCATAAAGCACATTTGGACTACTCGTAGAGTTAGGGAGGATGGTGCAAGTCCGTGTGCTGGCCTCTCTGACTCTTGAGAGTGGTCCAGACAAATGTTTTGTGTCAAATTTTGCTGGCCTAACTGTGCCGGCCTAACTCCAAATTAGGATTGCATATTATCTTCCTTCATATTCCAGAGTTGTCTGAAAGGCTAATGTGGGGTAAGTGGAACAAAGATGCAATCATTATTAATCTTTCCTCTCCTCAACTTAATTAACCAAACAGTCTGGTTGGCATCTACTATCTATTACTGAGGTTGAAAAATATGTCTGATTTCATGGAGTAAGTGTAACATCTTTCCTGCAGGATGTTCCAAACAAATATGCATGCTGCTCCAAAAATTAACACAGAAGACTTCTAGTGGTGGGATCTGAAATTGGGGGCAATTTCAAGGGGGGCCACAGAGAAATTCTGAGAAAATTTCAGAGGCAAATTCCACTACATGGCGGCACGTGGCTATTCTTTTTTCATTATTTTTTTCTGCTGTACTGGCGACAGATGTGGCAGAGCAGAATTGGTGTGGAGATCTTAGCAGCAGCAGCAGCCAGCTCTTACCAGCTGCCGCTAATACCACCCATCCAAATACCCCCTGAATCCAGTGGTGGAATCTACTTGCGCTAACAACCGGAATGCAGGAAGTAGCTACCGGGACGCACGGTTGATTGGCAGTTCCTCCGCGCATCCTCGCTTCCCTGAGGTCCGCTGCCTGCCTGCCTGGCTGAAACCTCCGGCTGCGGGCGTGCAGGGTGCAGGCACGGCCAGCCCCTTTCGTGTATTGCAGGGGCGCGTGGCAGCGACGACTGCAGTGGGCGGAGCCAGCCCTACACGGAATGCAGGGGCACGCGGCAGCGATGACTGCAGTGGGCGGAGCCAGCCCTACATGGAACAACCGGAATGGCGTTCCGGAGCATCCTGGCTACATGACATCACTGCCTGAATCATGCTTCATTATAATGAAGTGTCATTCTGAGATGGCTTCCCGGGGAAAAAATGGCAGATACCAGGGATAAACATACACACTGATGCACAAAACATTTGCACTTCATTTTTGCTGGCTGAAAACGTGGTGGAGAAAAATGTGATCAAAAAGGTATCTGGAACCCTGGTATGCTGTGGACTTTCTTGGAACCCTCCAGGTACAGCATGGGCACTTAATGTCTCCCATTTCCCCAGGTGATTCTATGACAGAGGCAATGGGTAGGGCCCAATCCACATTGAGAGAGAGACCTGGCAAAGTCAGGGTGCAATCCAGAAGTGTCCTTATGCTGGTCCAGGGCTGTTTCAAACATGCCCAGCTCGGGAAGACAAGCCAATCAACAGATAACCACTTGGATGCCCAGTAAGCTGGCCCCATACCAGCTGAGGGGCTTGGGGAGCGTGGGGGCTTGGGGAAGGCAAGGGGAAGGCAGGGGAGGGAGGAGAGAGGGCGGCCCTGTAGGAGGGCCAGCTTGGAGAGGCACTTATGCTGGATCCTAACCCCCGTCCCCAGCCAGTCGGCCCTGATCTGGGACACATGGATTTGCGCCAGCAATTTAGCTAGCACCGGTCCAAGCAGCCCCATAAGGCTGGCTGTGGCTTACCCAAGGAGAGATCCAGAGGCCTCCCAGCCTGCGTTGGATGCAGTGCAAGGCTGCAAGCCGTCCACTGACCTCCTCCAACACAGGTTAGGATTGGGCTGCCTGAGATTTTACAATTAAATGTCTCATTTACACAATTAGAATGCCAAGGGAGCCCACAGGCTTCCCTGCAGCTCCTCCCATTCTGGATGAGACTTTCTTCACAACTCATTGCCTCCAGTAAATAATATGGGAGGAGAGGAAGTAAGAAGAGTCTCATCCAAGTCAGGAAGGTCATACACCACAAGGAGGCACCTGGGCCTCTGTCTACACTACTAGTCCAATCCTGATCATTGGGAACATACTGGAGCTTAGAGGAGCCAACAATTCATAATTAATCTAGTTTTTTTTTAAATTGGGGGTGCCCATTTAACATAATCTCAGGGTGCAATCCTAACCTGGAGTTAGGCCGGCACAGTTAGGCCAGCAAAGTTTAGTCAGCACAAGGGCCACCGTAAAGTGTGTTTGGACCACTCTGACAGTGCAATCCAACGCTGCCCATCGCGTCGACGCTACATCATAGTGTCAACGCGATGGCCTCAGCGCTGATGCGGGGGCACCAATTGGCACCCCGGTGTCGGCACTAGAGCAATGGGACCAGCACTGCAGGCTTCAGCCAATGCTTCAGCCGATGCGAAGGAGGCTCCGGTCCATATGGACACGGGATTGGTGGGAGGGGAGAAGTTGGGGACAGCACATGGGAGGGCTTGGGAGGTGGCCATAAGGCCGCCTCCTAAGACCGCCAAGAGGCCGTGCGGCCCCGATTTGGGCCGAGCGTTCTCCTCGGATTTGCACCTGCTGTTTAGCAGGCACAGATCCAAGGAGTGCATAGGGGAGGTTGGGGCCTCCCCTACGGTAAGGGAGCGAACGCTGGCCCATCAGCCTTGCCATTCCAGCGCTGCTTAGGATTGCACTCTGAGTCAGGGAGGATGGCGCATGTCTGTGTGCTGGCCTCTCTAACTCAAAGAGTGGTCCAAACATACTTTACTGTGTCCCCTGGGCTGAACAAACTTTGCTGACCTAACTGTGCCAGCCTAACTCCAGATTAGGTTTGTGCTCTTAGAGTGCAATCCTAACTAACTTTCCAGCACTGACCTAGCTGTGCCAATGGAGAATGTGTTGCATCCTGCAGTGGAGTAGTAGTCACAGAAGCCTCCTCAAGGTAAAGGAATGTTTGTTCCCTTACTTCAGAGCTGCATTGTCCTTCCTCCACTGCTGGAAGGTTGGTTAGGATTGTGCCCTTAATCAATGTAGTGAACCAATTCTAATCTGGGTTTGGATTCCACCCATCAGCATCAATTTGTCCTATATATCCACATTTCCCTTGCTCTTTTCCCTGGCTTAAAATATATGACTTTTCCTAGTCTTTCGTTGTTGTCTTGGAGTTCCCCTTTGTCATCAGTTCCATCTTTAACACGCCCGACTAATGGCTGTATAGTTGTGCAGCTGTCTCCCAAGAGCAACGCCTCTCGGATGCACACAAAAAAGCTCACCGTGAGGCAAGAGGCATCTTGTGCTGTTATGACAGCTCTATGATGTTTCATCGCTTCACTGTTGTTTGCATTACAAAAGAGGATTGCATGCGGAGCAGATGCATTTCAAAGTGCAAGTCAATGGCATCAGACCACAGAAAGAAAATGGGAATTTGCCGGAGAAAAAGAAAACTCGCCTGCAGAATGGTTTTCATCACGTTCCAGGGTTCTGTGGTCACAGTCAAAAAAAGGGAACAGAATGTTAGGCTAGTCCTGCACCTGCGTTCGTGTTGCTGCACTAGTGGGACTGTCCTGGGACGAAACGTATCTGTTTTAAAGGAAAAACATGATGCAAGATAACTCTCAGAATGCAATCTTAACCTGAAGACCAGCACAGTTAAGCCAGCAAAGTTTGGCTGACACAAGGGACACCTTTGGACCACTCTCGGAACGTGCACCATCCTCCCTGACGCCAAGAGTGGTCCAAACAGCCTTTACATTGGTATGGCCTTTGTGCCAGCCAAACTTTGCTGGCCTAACTGTGCTGGCCTAACTCCAGGTTAGGATTGTGCTCTCAATCTACCCTAGGAATAAGTGTTGGTGCCATCACCATCCTTGCACCCTGTGGCATATCTAAGTGGGTGCAATTGCACCAGACAATCAACAGTATTTATATACCGCTTTTCAACACAAAGTTCACAAAGCGGTTTACAGGCAAATAATAATAAAGTTAAATGGCTAACTGCAGGCATAGATGCATAACCCAAGAAGAGTGTCAGATCTCAAAATAAGGTGTGTGCCCTGTATGCAGAAGGCCCCAAGTCCACTGCCTGGTACCCGCTCATTCACATTTTTTAAAAAATTGCAAAGCCAAGACATTACTGAGAGCGCAATCCTAGCCTGGAATTAGGCTGGCACAGTTAGGCCAGCAAAGTTTGGCCAGCACAAGGGACACCGTAAAGTATTTTTGGACCACTCTCGGAATCAGAGAGGCCAGCACACAGACGTTCACCATCCTCCCTGACTCTGAGAGTAGTCCACACGTGCTTTACAATGGCCCTAGTGCCGGCCAAACTTTGCTAGTCTAGCTGTGCCGGCCGAACTCCAGGTTAGGATTGCACCCTGAGAAATCATTTATATCAGTGTAGAGGTACAATTTGAGTGTGTGGGCAGAAAACCCAATATATTCTGTGTTACCTGTGAATACAATATCCAGCAAGACACCCAAAAAACATAACATAACAAAAGCCCTGCATGATCAGGTCAAAGGCCCATCTAGTCCAGCCTCCTGCTTCCCATAGTGACCACCAGTTGCCTCTAGAAGCCCGTAAATAGAAGGGAAAGAACCTGCTGGTAGCACATAGTCATCATAACCAGTAGCAATGGGTAGATTTGCAATCCATGAATTTGTCTAATCCCCTTCTAATGCTACCTATTGGTCACTATCACATCTTGGGGAAACAAATTATGCACTATGTGAAGGCGTATATCCAGATGGAGCTTTTTGGCCTCTTACAATTACACCCTATGTTTTTGGGGAAAGGAAGAGACGGCAAGATAACAGGGTCTTCAAGGGTCCTGCAATCTACTGCAATCTACTGTAATGATTTGATTGCATCACTTTCCAAGAATGTCTGGATCTTTCTGACTGTCTTAAATGCCTGCCCAAGTCCCTGTTGCTTTTTCACATCTGTCTGAATACCAGCACTGAGGCTATAAGGCCAAAAGTCAATACAATCTCCCTTCTAAATCAGACTCAATAATTAAAATGATGTAAAACCAATTCTGCCCTGACCTTTGTGGAGTTGGATTGTAACCTCTCTATTGTGTACTTGAGTCCTTTCTTTGGGAAGATGTTGGTCTCACAAAAGAAATGTGCAGTCGCATAGACCACTTAAATGCTCCAACTCTGGCAGCTGGGGGGGGGGAATGTTGGGGGATGGAGTGGGGGGGGAAAGAGATGCATTTTCCCCAGTGTATCCATGCTGAATGCATTTTTTCTCCTAAAAAGTGTGCAACATCTATTCAGCCAAGAAAATGTAAACAGAAAAGCATAACCTGATGTCAGGCCTCCATGGATCCATTCACCATCTTGCCAGAAACAGGGGGTCTTGACCCACAGGGGTCAGAAAGCTCAGAAACATATCTGTCCCTCCCCCCACCCAAATTTTCTGCAAATTCTTTTGTTCCATGCTGAGCTTTGGAGCAGTCTCAGAAGCTGTAGACTACTGCAACACACTCTATGGGAATGCCCTTGAAGAGTCTCCTGAAAGCACGACGACTGCAAAATGTGATCGCAAGGCTGCTGACAAGAGAGTGGGTGTCTGATCAAATTAACCCATGGCTTTATCACCTGTACTGGCTCCCAGCTTGTTTCGAGGCCTAATTCACAGTGCTGGTTCTTGACTTTAAAGCCCGAAATCAGTGGCCCACCAGTGGGGCATGAGCCAATTTCAGTTGGGTCACAAAGCAGCTAGAGCAGCCGTATTGAAAATATGGGAAGATGGGGTGCTGAAAAGGGGGAGGGCTGTGTGGTTGTTTTGCCTGTGCCAAGGTTGTAAATAGGCTTTTCTCTTTTGGAAAATGGCTATTGGAAAATAACCCAACTTATTGCTGCTCTCAGGAAAGCAGCAGGCTCTGGCATCACAATGACAGCACTTCTGGTCATGGCATCACTTCCAGTGGGTCCCGGACAGATTGCCATTCTAAAAAGTGGGTCCTGGTGCTAAAAAGGTTGAGAACCACTGCCTCTAAAAGGTTTGGAGCCTTGATATAAATGGGCATGGTCTACGGGCATATGATACACGCTCTGCCTCAGATGGTGAAGACGGTTTTTAAGATGGTTTTCTGTTGTATTAGAGGCTCTGTGTTTCCTTCTGCTTTGATTTCATTTTCTTTCCCCTGCTTTTGCTACATGGGCAATTTGTTTAACTGATTGTTTCATTGTTTGTGTATTATTGATTGCTGCTCTGAAAACTCTATGAGGAAGAACTTTGCTCTCTGGGGGCAGGAATAAATAAGAAGACCCTCCCCCTCTCCAGAGGCTCTGGCAAACGTGGAGCATTTCTCTGATGTTTTGAGGAGCTTCGAAGCAGATAGAAGTAAAAGGAGAGACCTTTACATGGCTTCTGCCTGCTCCAATGCCTAGAGCTGTGATGGCGAACCTATGACATGCGTGTCAAAGGTGACACGCCACAACTTTTTGGGTGGCATGCCAGAGTTCACCAACTCCTGATAACAACTGAGTTTGTTTTAGTAGTATTTCCTTTCTGTAATGATTTGATGTTTCTTTATATAACACATAGTCCATACACATGACTGGGCTGTATTTTTTAAAATAAATTAATTTGTACATTGTTTCTCTTTAGTTTGGGAGTGGGGAAAATGACATGCCAGCAGAGTCAAGATAGGCATTTTTGACATGGCAAGCCCAAAAGGTTCACCATCACCAGCCTAGAATGAGATGAAAGATCTCCCCAGTGGTGAACCCAGGTGAGGCTCTGCCCCGGGACTGGGCCACTGGTCACTGCCACTGGGGCCAGCTCCCTGCCCCCTTTGCTGCCCCCCACCAAGCAATGCTCCACTTTGGCACTGTTTCAGGCTGGGCAGGCAGGTGGTCTGAACACGGCACACACGGTTCACCTCTGCAACACGGTTCACATTGCCCCCTCCCCTCCACTGGTGCACTACATGGGGGACAAGTAACACTACACCCCCCAACAGATAGATAGGATCGCCTCTGGATCGCCGATCACTTCTTTTGCACCTGCAGTGACCTTGAATGCTGAGCTTTAGAGCAGGCAGAAGCAGTGCAAGAAATTCATGCTATTTCTGCCGGCTCCAGAAGGCCAGCATGATATGGAACATGGCCACTACACAGTCTGTTTAAAACAGTACACGCACTAACAAGGACAGCTGCCAATCAGCAGAGTCACTATGGTGGCTTGCAAGGGACAAAACAGACAGGGACACCTGTGTAATTAAAGCCACAAGAGAGAGCTACCTCTGTTTGCCAATAATAAAAGATAAAAAATAATAAATAATAATACTCGTATTTATATACCGCCTTTCTTAGGTCATCAGATTACTCTAATGACTGTAACTCAAGGCGGTTTACATGAGCAGACTTTATTCATAAACAAGAGGTTTTTACAATTTTACAGAAACGTTCTATCTTACAAGAACAACACCACAAGCAGATGGATCTTTCTGGATTTAGTCTTCTTTCTAGCCGCATGTTTGTCTTCTGCTGGCTGATAAGCGGCTTCTCTACTCCCACCAGAGAAGCAGCTGACCCGGCACACTCCCCCTCTCACAAGGCAGCCAGAGACAGCTCAGCTTTTAATCAGCTGCAGTTTACAAGGTCTGCCGCTCACAGAGACTTCCGGTAGTCCCAAACTGGTGACCTTCATATCTTCAGCTCTTTATCTTCAGGCAAACGGAGGCATTAACCCTCTCGACTAAATCTTCTGACACAAGATAGCACTTGTGTCATCAATCACTGAGGAGGCAGCAAGAAGACTTGCCTCCAGAAGGTTAGGTTGTAATCATGGATGTCTTCCAATTTAAAAAAAAAGCAGGGGGTGTCTATCCAATCAAAAAATAGCAGGACGTCTGCATCAACAAGCTCTTGGGAGGCAGCAAGAAGAGTTGCTACTGTTTTTTTTGAAAAAAAGTCATGAAAAAAGTATGGAGCTTGCATGAACGACTGCCCTGTATAGCACAAGGAGAGCCAGATTTTTGATTTCCTGGGTGGTGGTGGTGCTGGGGTTGTGTTGAGCTCTCTCTAGCTCCAAGTGTGGGGAGAAGAGGTAAGTTTTCAAAAATTTATTTTTTGGGGCGGGGGGGGGAGACAAGAGAGTATGTCTGACCTTTATTTGGAGTGGGGGAGATAGAGACGAGAGAGTGCTGCTTTCCACTGAAGCCCCCCAAGTAACACTCTGCCCCCAAAGCAGCTCTTTACTGGAAGTAATTCCTTTGGAGGTAGACAGCTATTTAGGGGCAATTTTCGGTGGAAACCCAACAATGTACACATTCAGACAAATCATGTGGTAGTCTTTCTGGGTCTGTACCACTTCAGGGTGCCAGGAGTCTGCATAGTGAGGTGCTCCCCTAGTCCCTGGCTGTGAAAAGCTAGCATGTCAGGGGAAAAGGTTCTAGTGTACCTGATCTGCTAGTTTTCAGAGTGCTGAGCAAATATTTGATATGAGAACATATTCAAACATGCATGCACACATACCAGCACTCAAAAGTGGTCCTAGGATGGTTGCACCTACCGTGTGATTCTGAATGTCTTACAGTCCAATCCTATGCTGTCTGACTGCCTGGGAGTGCAGCGGTAGCCGGGTAGCTACTGCTGCATCCTGCGGCAGCCAGGCAACCACAGAAGGCTCCATGGGGGAACGGGATGTAAGGGTGCACAGTGGGCTATGGGTCTCCTTGCGTCTGCAATGGCGCAGAAGCAAGGGCCTCCGTGCAAGGCCCTACATGGGGATCAGGATCCTGCATCAAGTATCATGGCGGATTCCGCCCCCTGCTTCACCCTTCCCCCCACCGTGGAATGCCCTCCCGCCCTGCCTGGAAAGGCCGCATCACTGGTGAGCAGTCGACTCACTGCTCATTGGTATACCGAGCTCTCTCCAGGGCGTGTGAAGCTGGCATTGCCATGGCATTGCCCCAGCTCCAGCAGTAATGGCTTACTGGCAGCATTGGAGGTGCTTTACGGTACCTTGTGCAACACCAGCTCCAGCGTTATGCTGTACCGCCAGGGGCGTATATTACCTGTGGCAACCCATGGCATGAGCCATGGATGCCATTCTTCAGGGGGGCACTGGGGCGCCCCCGGGCCCTGCTCCCTGCAACATTGCGCACCGCTGCGCCCCCCGCAATGCCGTGGCTCAGGTTTTGCCGCTCACGTTAAAGTGCCAGTGGGAGCCAGGAAAAGCCGGCAAGCCACGGCGCGGCACACCCCCCGGCTCTGCCAGGAGACAAGGAGGTGGGGCTTGGCTTCTGCCCGCCATGTTAGCTGACATGGCGGACAGAAGCCACACCCCGCAACGTCATGACGTCGTGACGTCATGACGTTGCGTGCCATGGGCGCGGTTTCGCCCTGGTACGCCTCTGTGTACCGCTCATCCTGGAGGACTCTGGATTGGGCCCTAAATCTTCTGACAGGGTGAGTTATCTTCTTCTCTGATGTGGAGTGGAACAGCGGGTGGATCACATTTGCAAAACCGTCACGTCTGCAGGAAGGAGTAGCTGGTTTTCCTTGCAACTGTTATCTCTGGCAGTTGTGAAAAGGATCGCTTCAGCTACAGTGAGACGAGAAATAATAATGAGAGCATGTTATCATTTGATCTTTTTCTTTATGATAAAAATCACTGTATATGTTAACTAATGTGAGATCATTCATCTAGTCCACCTGTGTTTACATAGTCTTCCTTTATAAAGCATAAAATATCACAAAGAAAACCCACATAATACATAGAAATCATGACACAATGCAGAAAAAAGCCCATTAATCAAGGCACAGTGTAAGCTAAACAAAAGGCTTCTATAAAAGGAATACTTTCAGAGACGTATCCTCAACTTTATCGTTTCTTTAAAAGTGTGTGTGGAGTGAGCGATGCCTAACACCAACCGTGGCAAGGGATGCTACCAGGATCTGGAAATAACTGGATTTTAAAAAGGAAGAGAAGCTCTGCTGGATCAGTCCACAGGTCTATGTGGTCCACAGGTCTGTCCTGATTACCACATTGTGGAAGTGTAGCTTGGAGGCAGTGCAGAAGTACAGCAGGCACCGCAGAGCACTGTGTAGGAATCTCCTCTCCCTTGCTGTCAGAACCATTCAGGGTAGCAATGGCAACACACACTGCTATTGTTCTCCTAAATGGCTCCAACAGCGAGGGAAAGGGGCTGCTTGGCACCTGCCATACTTATCACAATGCCCTCCTCTGGCTACACTTCTGCCACATTGCCTAACCAGATGCCTCTGGGGAAGCCAAAGGAGGGCACAAAGGGGGTTTGAATAACTGTGCCCCAGAAGATGTCTCCTAGTGGTTTCGTGTTAATATTGAATAATATGGGGGAGGGGAAAAATAGAATACAATAGGTAGGGTTATCAGATACAATCTGGGACAGAGTGTCTATACCTTTAACCATTGTACAGAAGAGGGAATTTGGGCAGGTGCAGCTCATCATGGAAGGGTTTCAAAAGCCACAGGTCCTTGCGGCACACCACAAGCCACAAGACAAGGTGCCTAACAGGAATTCCCCAATACCACCTTCTGGAATCTATTGGCCAGGAAAGGTTTTAGCCACTATAAGGCAATGTCTCCAAGTCCCAAACCAGTCAGCTGATCCAGGAGGACACCACAGTTGATGGTGTTGAACACCACTGAGAGGTCCATCAGGACCAACCGGGATGCACTCCTCCCCCCCACGGCCTAGTCACCACCTTAGAACATCCATTCAGGCAGCCAAGACTAACCATCCCAGGGCCGGGCCTGAAGCTGGATTGAAAATGGTCCTAGTAATCATTTTCATCCCAGAGCTGAGATGCTACTACCAGTTCTATTTTCCTACCTTGCCCAGAAGTGGGAGATTTGAAACTGGCCAGTAATTCTCCAGCATGGTGGAATCTAGGGAGGGCTTTTTTTTCAGGAAGAGATAAATCACTTCCAACCATTGGCAGCACTCTCAAAAATGCTGGTGAACCCACTCTGTCCACTCAGGCAGCTTCCCCCCTCCCCACCCCAGCAGATGTAATGAGTCATGCTGGGCAAGGTTCAAGAGGAAAAGCTGATGGCCTCACACGCCACACTTCCATGTTCTCAGGCAAGATGAAAAGAGTCCATAACATTAGGACCAACCGATGCAGAGGAAACGTCAACCAGAACATTAACATGCAACACGCATCCAAGTCTTGACAGATGTGAGCAATTTTATCTGCAAAGTGCCTCTCGAATTGGCCACACTGAGACACCAAGTTGTTCTCTTCTCTTCCCTGAGGGCCAAATGAAGCAAGCCCCAGACAAGCCATAACAGCGGAGCTGGATGACTCTCCATGGCAGAGTGGTGGCAGAGGAAAAAAGCTTTATTTCAGAATAGGCCCTAAGTAAAACTATCAGGCTCTATGTTTGGTCATCATAGGTTTTCCACCACCTTCAGTCAAGACAACTGCATGCAGCTCCATGGAAACTAGGGAGCCAGTTTTGCTCTACAACTGTGGGTCAGGATCCACCAGCAGGTCACAAGCCAATTTCAGGTGGGTCGCAAAGGACCTAGAGTAGCCATATTGAAAATATGGGAAGATGGAATGCTGGGAATGGGGAGGGCTGCATGGCTGTTTTGCTTGTGTCAAGGTTGAAAATAGGCTTTATTCTTTCTGATTCACTTTGCTATTGGGAAATGGCTGAGAAATAACCCAACTTATTTCTCCATTTTCAGGAAAGTAGCAGGCTCTGGCATCACAATGATAACACTTCAGGCCATGGCATCACTTCTGGTGGGTCCTGGACAGATTGGCATTCAGAAAATGGGTCCTGGTGCTAAAATATTTGAGAATCACTGTTCTACAGCAAGGCAGGAGCAATCACACCCTCAGTTCTGGCCATTTCCCAGTTCCAGAGATCCTCCAGAGATTCAGACAAATTGTGGTCCTAGCAGCAGGAAAATACCCCAAAGCCATCAAGAATCAATCAGGATCCATTCCTGCGCCAATCTGGACCTTTGCCAATTAGTATAGACAGTCCTAAGAAGCAGGGCCGGCTCTAGGCATGGCGGGGCCCAATGTGAGGCATTCCTGTGGGCCCCCCTCCCCGTGGGGCCCCCACTCACCAAGAAAAGCACTTGTGGCGCTGCATGTGGCACCTGGAAATAGTTGGCACCCACTTGGTGGGTGGTGACCTGATGTCAGGTGGGTCAAGGATGATGTCACCACCTACTTCTTCCAGGAAGTTGGAACTTTTGGGCAGTTTACAGGCAGGGGGCAGGTGGAGAGCACACGGTAAGGATGCTCTGCTTGCCCCACCGACTTGCCCCACCGACATAGAGATCCCAGTCGCAGCAGCATGTGATATGCTAGCTGTGCTGGTGTGGGGGGCCCCAAAGTGCAAGGCCCAATGTGATGACATTGGTCAAATTGGTTTAAGGCCAGCCCTGCTAGGAAGGATGGCGCAGGGGGTTGGGGAGGGTGGGGGGAAGGCATCACACAGGTGCGGAAAGGGCCAGCCCATGGAGAAGAGTGGAATTGACCTGGCCAACATAGGCCAGATCCAACCCCCCCCCCCCGGTCGCTGGCCCAGTTGTCCTTCCCCAGGTGCTTCAGATTTGTGTCAGCTATTTTGCTTGCACAGATCCAAGGAACCCTATTGTGATATGACATGGGGTAAGAGGAATTAATTCTCCTTAACCTGGGCTGGGCTGCAGCTAGCCCCAACCTTGCACTGGATACGAGGCAAGCCAGCTGGCCTGCCTGTTCCAATTCAGGTCAGGATCAGGCTGTAAGGCAGGGATACTGCTGAGCTGCAGGGTGAATCTCAAAATCCCAATCCTTTCTTGCCCGTTCATTTTTAGCAGAGGTGGGTGAAAATGGTAATAACAAAATAAAAACACATAATACTATCTTGTGCAGTTCTTATTTTTGAAAAAAAGCATTTTTATTATTGATGGATGAACCTTTATTGGCATTTTATTTATTATTTAATGGGGGTGCATGGATAATGACTGCTGCATCTTCTGACACTTTGACACCTATATCACCTAAAATAATAATAATAATAATAATAATAATAATAATAATAATAATAATAATAATAATAATAATACTTGGATTTATATACTGCCTTTCTTAGGTCACCAGATTTCTCTAATTACTCTAACTCAAGGCGGTTTACATGGGCAGACTTTATTCAGAAACCCGAAGGTTTTTACAATTTTTACAGAAATGTTCTATCTTTCAAGAACTACACACATACAGATGGATCTTTCTGGATTTAATCCTTCTTTCTGGCCACCCGTTTGTCTTCTTGCTGGCTGATAAGCGGCTTCCCTGCTCCCACCAGAGAAGCGGCTGAACTTCGGCACAACTCCCCCTCAAACAAGGCAGCCGAAGCTCAGCTGTTAATCAGTCGCAATTAACGAGGTCTGACGCTCAGAGAGACTTCCGGCTGTCCCGAACTGGCGACCTTCAGATCTTCAGCTCTTATCTTCAGGCAAACGGAGGCATTAACCCTCTCAACTAAATCTTCTGCTAGACTAAACCTATCTAGTACAGTTTAAAAGCTAATGCATAATTATAATGTACGTTTTGAATAAAACACATAACACCCCTTTCTGCTCTTCTAACTTTGGAAAACACTGATATTTGTGACGAAATAAAACCATTTTCTTCTTCCTCTGCTTATTAGGCAGAGACATTCAAACCCAGTAAACCACTGCACATGACACCTGAATTGTGTGATAGTCCATTTTGATATTGTCATGACAACCTCAGGGCTTGAGGCAATTATCTATCATGCTGTTTTAATTGGAGGCTCTGCTGGGACTCACCAAAAATCATGTTGCTAACCATTAGTGCATCCCAACCAACAGTTTGGGACCCACTGCCCTAATGCAGTGTTATTCAAACTGTGGGTTGGGACCCACTTGGTGGGTGGTGACCTGATGTCAGGTGGGTCAAGGAAAGGTGGGAGCAGCCTTCTTGGAAACTGCAGACCTTACTCTTGCTATATTCCTTTAGTGAGTGGTAGCAGTTTACATTTTCAAGTGAGGTTTTTTTTAATGTTTTCAGTTTAGTGCTTTTACATCATATTGTGTCCTAATCCTGCTTTCTGTCAGGGACGTTTCATGATTGTGCAATTGGTGCAGTCCAAGAATGCCAAGTTGCATTTCAGGAGTGTCATTTTATTAACATAAGTTTATTATTAAGCACTTCCTGCTTAATGATGTCACTTCCCACTACAACATCACTTCCAGGTTAATGACAGCACTTCTGGTGGGTCCTGACACGAGTGCCATTCTAAAAAGTGAGTCCCCATCTAAAAAGTTTGAATACAACTGCCCTAATGTATTGTGACACACACTTTGGGAACCCCTGACTTAGAGGGACTATTGCATGGGGCCCTTGATGGTGTATTCGACACTATTGAGAGCGGCGTTTCTGTACTTTCGGGTATTGTGATTAAATAAATGTGCTCTATATCAAATCCATATCTGTTCAGGAACCTTGTCCCTTGTCCTTTCTGTCACCCCTTCTTCCTCCTCCCCTAGTGAGCTTTGCACATAGTGAGCTTAGCACATAGAGTAAAAATTAAAACTGCTGACTGAACAAATGACCTTTTGCTAGAGGAAGTTAAATCATAAACCGCAGACCCAGCTAAGACTGGTCCAGACTTTTGCTGAAACAGTAAACAAGTGTAACCTATGTAATGCAAAATGCTGAACTGTTCTGTATGGTAAAATGCTAAAAATAATCATTACTCGAGGGAGGCACACAGCTCCAATATAAAGAAGAACTTATCAATTGTAAAATGGTCTCTAAAAGCTTTGGGGAACACTCCCTTTTAGACACCCAGCTATGCACAGGCTGAAATAAAGGCTTCTTGACTTTTGCAGAGATCCGAGTCTCTTTTCATGAACCAGGGGTGCCTAACAGGGGTCCCTAACACTATCACTGTTGCCATTGAACCAAAGTGCAGCCATCTTGAGTCTTTTGCTTAGTCACTTGTCTAAAGTTGCTGAAGTATGTAACTGTTTCCCTCTTTGCTCTCATTGTTTTCACTCACTTGCCCCTGCCTGTAACCTTCTCCAATCCAGTGCCGCTAGCCCTCACAATAGATGGAGAACTGGTTCAAGCCAGCAGAGCTTATCAAAATGGTCACAGCATATTCTCAAGGCCCAATTGACACAGAGCTTCTCATGTCCCAGTCTCTGTGTAGTAATTTTCCACCAAGCAGCAGCTTGGGGCGGGAGGGATAGAAAAATGATTTGGAATTGTATGCTCTTGCTCTTTTTTTCTGCCTGCCGAGTGGGGCAGGGAGATTGGCCCACCTGCACAGGTGTAATAAAGATGATCATCATACTCTCTCATTTGGTTGTTTGCCTTTTTAAATGCTTTCCCCGCGATGAAAACCATTTTGGGCCGATTTTCGGCAACATCACTGCCACAAGTACTGATTTCAAAGGTCAGCCCATCTAGATGGGTCCTATGATGGGCATGAACTAGTGCTCTCTCATTGTGTGTGCTTGTGTGTGAGTGTGTACTTCAATTTGCTGTAAGTAAGGCTCCTGTTGGGTCAATTTAGTGAAAATAGACCCCTCAACAAATTCCAACAAAAAGTCTGTGAACGGTTCTTGTCATTACTAGGTGTACTGATCGACAGAAAAAAACTTTACCAAAATCTGACAACCAGAAGTGGGTTATTTTCAAGATGGCCACCACTAACCATAAAAATCGGCAAAAAATCATGTAACTGTGTTATTTTTAAGCGTAGAACCTTTCTTTTTCAAACATAAGGTATTATGGTCAAGTAATTCATTTCAACCAATTAATTGGTCCATGGGATGAAGATTGGGTTCCAATATAATGAGCAATGTAGGTACAATACCAGTTATAACAAATATTAAGTTGTATGTTTTTATTATTGTAATACATTTGAACTATACTGTATACATTTTTTTAAACTACATATTCAACAATGCACCAGGTTAAGAAAAGTGCAGCAATATGCGGATAAAAAAGTAACTCCTTAATTTTCTATTAATCCTCATCACTGCCTTCTAGTTCATCTAACACCTGGTTGTCACAATACGTAACTTGACATGATCCACATACAGAACTGCATGGAAGTCCGTATGTTCTGCAATTGCAATGGTTACCACTGCAGTTTTCTGCAGTTTTCAGTTTTTCAGTATTCAGTTTTACAATTGCAGTGTATAAGTTTCAGTAGAGTGTCTGGTGCAGCATTAATATCACACATTACTGGTACAAGTTCATCGCCATCAAGTTTCCAACCCCAGTCAACAGGATTCATTTCCCTAGCCATATTCATCCAAATCATGGTCTGATAGGACACTCTTAGACAATGGAATTTTGTGGAAGACTCAGTTGGAGGCAGGCATTCTGGATTCACAAATGATTTGGCTGTGATGACTTTCTTGGTAAGTGTCTGCTAATGCAAGACTGCCAAAGAACTTTTACTGTTGCCACCAAAAATAACAGCCATCGCTTGACTGTCAAAACTTACTATATCAGTGGGGTTCTGCTGAGCTCCAGCACCATAGCTGGGTGCTCGCTGATTGGCTTGCCCCCCTCCCAGCCACAGGAGGCAGCTGCTGCCCTCATTGGGCATTTGGCCGTGGGGGCGTCACCAGGAGCTCTCCTGGTGGCGAGGTGGCTTCCAGAGAGCCATTCTGTCCTGGATCCAAAAGGAAAACAGATCCCCACCCTCCCTCCCTCTTTTGCAGTCCAAGATTGGCTAGTCGCCATATTTGGGGCCAGGTAGGAATTTTTCTGCCTGCCTGATTGGCTTTTGGCGGGCAGTTTTTTCGCCTACCCTGGACTGCTCTGGGGGATTAATGAGATGGGTGTCACATACACAGACAGCAACCTTGGTCGCTTTATTGCAGGTTAGCACGGGCACAAAGGCTGGAAGGAGGCTTTTGGTGTGCATCCGGAGGTCAGCCAAGGCACTGAGTGACCCATCGGCAGGCCCACAGTTGCTGACCGGTGCGTGGGGCTGGCAGGAAATCTCTTAGCCTCAAGCCTTGGCCCCGCCCCAGATGCTTCCCGGCCGGGGCAGGGTGTGCGGGCCTGCTACCTCTGCCCCCCGCGGGGGTTGGGCAATGAAGGGTCACGCCCCAAGGGGCTGGCCCAGAGCCAGGATGTTTCGCCCGCCAGGGGGCTGGCCGGCGGCTGGACCCCCACCTTCAGTTAAGGCCTTGCCCATTTATCCTGCCGTGATTAATTGCTGCCGGTCTCCGGCTCCTCTTCTTTGTAACTTATTGCAATAAAGTGGCCCGTTCATCCATACGCGTCTGTCTCTTGTGGCGTCATTGGGGGGTGCACAGCTAATTGCCTGGTAAAGTGAATGCAGTTGCATAGGAATGAAGGACAGAATTCCCTTTTAAAAAAGTTTGGAAAACTGAATTTTTACCAACACCATAAAAATGCGAGGTGGAATCACATCCTGTGAATGCATGAAGAAATAACAACTGTGCACATAACTCACTGCCCAGAGTAGACTTCAAGTTATTGATGTAATACACTTTTGGAATGCCTCATGACTGAGTATCTGATCTAAAATATAGTGGATTGCCATTAACTTCTGCGTAATGTAGAAGAAGAATTAACAGGTCAGTATCCTCCCCAATGAGCGTGGTGGAATGTTCCTTTGCACTATTAACTGCGGCCTTTGTAATGTCCACATCAGTGTCACCTTGCGCTTGAAAAACCACACAGCCTCTTGTCACCAGTTCTTCAATGATTAATTTGATTAGTTGTTTGTTACGTCCTACTGAAAGGAATTCTTCCTGCTTCCCTTCGAATTCAGTATCACTAGTGAGGTGAACTATTGGATAATTAAAGTTTTGTTGCCTTCTCTTATGTGTATTATCCTTTATTGAAGGACCTGCATCATATCCATCAATCACAACAGTTGCCAACCCATAGTGTTTAATTGTAAAGTCTGCATATACCTTGGCTGTTTTGCAATATGTGTCTCCCTTTTTCCACTTCAACTTCCTTATCAAGTAGCCTCCGTCAATAACATATCTTTCCGTACATGGAACAGCATCTGGTGTTGTTTCAATTGATGCTCGATTTTTACAATGCTCATCAATGGCATGGGCTAATTGCAGTTTATCAGCCTTTCTCAGAATGTGATTGTCCTCAAAAAGTGATGTTGGGTAAGCACTAAGTTCATATTACTTGACCCCAATTAATTTATGATGCTGAAATTTGAGGCTATTTGAAATTATCATGTTTGGAGACATCCCAAAATTCCTTTATTTGTTCCCTTCTTGGAGTTCCTCATTCGACACCCTCTCCTTTACTTAGATCTAAGTTAGGTTTAACCCAGATTGAGGCCTCTTGTCATTCTGCTTTGGCCTTATACTGTTATAGACTCGTTTCTATGGCTGACTCCTGCTTACCCAAAATCTGTTTTAATGAACAACTTACGTTTTCGTCCTGTAAATCTTGGGTTTCTCTGATCAAACCTATTATGGAGTTATACGAATTAGACATAAATCTTCTCCCTACTTTTTCTTCTAATCAGATCAAGAATCTGATTAAAACTAAAATTCAGTTATTTTTTAAGAAAAAGGATCTGTGTAATCTTCATAATTTGGTGCTTTTTCCTTCCCCTTTTCTTTATAAATCATCTTTTTGTCTGGAAAAATATTTCTTTAATCTCACCTGCTATTCTTTACGTAAAGCTTTTACTGCCTTGTGCTTTCAATGTATGCAATCTGCAGTCTTAGCTGGGAGATACGAAAATATTCCGTATGACCAAAGACTTTGTATTTGTGGGGCTAATGAAGTTGAGGACATTACCCATTACCTTTTATTCTGCTCTCTCTATGACGGTCCTAGAGCCAAATTTTTGGCTCCTCTGTTACAAGATAGATCAAATTTAGCACAGGTCTGTTACCTCTTGGCAGATGCTGATTGTGATACCACCCTGAAGGTGGCTCGTTTTGCACTTGCGGCATCAAAAATTCGATCTAATTATGTAAATTATGTTCAATCTTTTATATCATAGTGTTGTGGTCAAATAATTTTAATTTACAGTTTGTTTAATCGATGTTTGCATCTTTTATGATTGTTAAATTGTAAATTTTCCCTGTTTGTGATGTTGTTTTTATACCATTTTGCTCACTGTTATGTCATTATTATGTTTGCTTTTCTTTTTTGTAATGACCTATGGTTACGCAATAAATATTGACTGACTGATTACTTGACCATAAAACCTTAAATTTGAAAAAAAAATGGTTCTACACTTAAGAATAACACAGTTACATTATTTTTGCTGATTTTCATGGTTAGCGGCGGCCATCTTGAAAATAACCCACTTCTGGTTGTCAGATTTTGGTAAAGTTTTTTTCTGTCGATCAGTACACCTAGCAATGACAAGAACCGTTCACAGACCTTTTGTTGGAATTTGTTGAAGGTCTGATGATATATTGACCCGACAGCTAGTGCAAAATGCAGCAGCCTGGGTGCTTACAGGAGCGAGGCACTTTGACTCAGAAGAAACTTTGTTTCCAATCTGAATTTAAGATGATGGTATTGACTTTTAAGGCCCATCATGACTTAGGCCCAGCCGACCTAAAGGACTGCCTGCTCCTGTACATACCAGTCTGTCGTCTGTAAGGGGCTCTCCTTCAAGTATCCCCTCTGTCCCAAGTTCAAGGGATGGCAACTTGGGGGCGTACCTTCTTAGTAGCAGCACCACAACTATGGAATTCCTTTCCAGAAGACTTAAGAACTGCACACTCCCTCAGAGCTTTTCGGAGAGGGCTCAAATCATACCTATTTTGTCTGGCCTTTGATGGTTAACTGTCTGCCCTCTGTCCCTCTGGAATACTGTCCTATTTTGATTACTCCCCTGGACAATTGTTCCCCCCCCCCGCCAATGGCCTGATGAGAAGAGTTGGGTTTTCTCCCTATTTTTGAAAGATCTCTGTGTTTATGTTAAATGATTGTTTTAATTTTTTTTACATTTTTTTCTGTGTTTACCTTTGTTGCTACATTGTACTTTTATGTTCTCTGTAAGCCGCCTTGGGCATTTGCTTCGGCATGGGAAAGGCGGGGTATAAATTCTTCAAAGAAATATTAAATAGTGCTACAATTTACTCACAGGGTGCATGCTAGCTGATAACAATTGTTGTACCGTACTCTGACATCTTCCTCTTTTTGATACCTGTGAATCATTGAACACTTGCCAAAAGTTCATTGCTGGAAATACTCAAATGCAAACAATTCTTCTGGACTGCAACTTCTATTGTGTCTTTAATACTTGGTCAACTAAGTGCACCTGTATATCTGTTTTAACTGGCCTGGCACCTCATTTCTCCAACACAACTTATTACACCTTAATTTGTTTTTGCCTACCCATGATTTTTTTTTTTTCATGGTTTCTAGATAATGGAAAAATGCAGCATTGTTAATGAGAATTCGATATTGTTGTGCAATCTTGTATGCTACAAAATTCAGTGGATTCTTGCAGCAATTTTTCTTTCTGGCGAGGAAAGAAAAGCTTTTAAAATATGTTTCCAATTGTTGGGTGTTTTATTTTTTTTTCCGAATATCACTCTGCCAAGATCAAATAAAACTCTGTCATGATATAAGCATGATAGAATAAACATATTTTTGAGATTTAAACATTTTGCAGCCAGCTACACCCTAATCTGTGAGCCAGAAAGCACTATGTTGCCTATTTTCCTTTTTTCCAAAAGAAACACTATCAAAAACTGCAAAAAAGTCTTCCAGATCTGCTGTGATTTCACAGCCCCAGAATGTTCTTCTCCCTTTGAAGTCCACTGTTCAATCTTGATCGCCATGACTATTGTCTGCATTGTCACTGCTGTTTACCAGCATCAGTTGGACAACATCAGTGGCTTCACTGCCCATGATGCTCGAACACAAGATAAGGAACATAAGAAGAACCCTGCTGGATCAGGCCATATAGTCCAACTTCCTGTATCTCACAGTGGCCCACCAGATGCCTCAAGGAGCACACAAGGCAACAGGATGCCTGCATCCTGTTGCCACTCCCTTGCACCTGGCATTCTGAAGTAGCCTACTACTAATGTAAGGATGTTGCACCACCCATCATGGCCTATAGCCCAAAATGGACTTTTCCTCGGGAAATCTGTCCAGTCCCCTTTTAAAGGCATCTAGGCCAGATGCCATCACCACCTCCTGTGGCAAGGAGTTCCACAGATTAACTACCCGCTGGGTAAAAAAGAATTTCCTTTTATCCATTCTAACTCTCCCAACACTCAATTTTAGTGGATGTCCCCTGGTTCTGGTGTTGTGAGGGAGGGAAAAGAACATCCCTCTATTGACCCTATCCAGTGATGTCATCTGGTAATGAAGAACGGGAACGCTGGGCGGGACATACGTGTGATTGGCAGCCCGTCCGTTCCATTCTGCGGCTGCTCTGGCCTTGGGGGGGGGGCTGCTCCCGGTTGGCACGCCCCACCGCTGCTCGCCCAGGCACCCGGCGTGTTCCCCACCTGTCCCCCCCCGGCGAGCAGGCGCCCCGGTGAGGCCAGGGCAGCCATGGAACGGAACAGACGGGCAGCCAATCACGCGTAAGTCCCGCCCAGCGTTCCCGTTCTTCATTACCAGATGACATCACTGACGCTATCCCATGCATAATTTTGTACGTCTCAATCATGTCCCCCCTCGGGCACCTTTTTTCTAGACTGAAGAGCCTCAAATGCTGCAGTCTTTCTTCATAAGGGAGTTGCCCCAGCCCAGTAATCATTTTTTCGCTCTTTTATGTATCTTTTCCAGATCCACAATGTCCTTTTTGAATCATCCTATTAACTCAAAGATTCACAGGACTAGCCACATTTTGCTCTCTTGTTATGTGTGCCCTTGTTTACCACATCAGGCTATAGCTTGGTCGCAGAGCCCATGTAGGAGTTCTCAGGTTCAGTACCCACTGTCTTCTGGTAAGACAAAGAAAGACCCTCATCTGAAACCTTGAAAGGCCACTGCCAATCAGAAGACAATACTGACGTAGATGCACCACTGGTCGAACTCAGTTGAAGGTAGCTTATATCAAGAACATGTAGAAAAAGGAAGGTTTTGCCAATATCACAAATATTATTAGATGCTGCCACTGACAAAGGGACTGACACCTGAAATCTAATGTCACAAATACATTTCATAGCATTTTAAGTGCCCCCAGATTAAGTAGATTTTGCTGCAATAGACTGATGTGTATGCTATCTCTCTAAGGATGCAATCCTAACTTGGAGTTAGGCCAGCAATGTTTGGCTGGGACAAGGGAAACCATAAAGTATGTTTGGACCACTCTTGGAGTCAGAGAGGCCAGCACACAGACATGCACCATCCTCCCTGAGAGTGGTCCAAACGCACTTTATGGTGGCCCTTTGCTGGCCAAACTCTGCCGGCTTAACTCCAAGTTAGGATTCCACTCTAAATTAAAATCTTAGAAAAGGGATTAATGCGCGTGGTTTTGACAGTCTTCCTTTTATAGATATCCTTGGTCAACTACAGAACCCAATGAGACAGAAACATGTCTTGGTTAAAATGTTTCCAGTTTTTCTTACGTGGGCAGCAGATTCAGATCTGACCTGTGTGAAGACTCACCTTCCTTCCTGCAGCTTCCAAGATGGCTGCTCCCAGCTTTCCACAACCCATCTGACATCAGGTCATGACCCACCGAGTGGGTTCTGACCCACAGTTTGAGAAATACTGTTCTAGATTAACAGCCCAATGTTACAATCTACCACCACTATTACAGCTGTACCAACAGAATATATCCACGGAAGGAGGGGGCAGTTGGAAGGGTCTTCCACACTATCCCGCAATCAAATGCCATTATCCTTCCTATCCCGCAACCTCAAATTGGGCTGATTTCCTTTACTATGCATATGCACCATGTTCAGCCATGTGAAGGGGAAAATGTTGAATGGACATTTCCCCTGCTTCTCCAATTCAAACATGTGAAATAAAAAAGATAGGCCTCAACCATTAGGTATATGGAAAACAGGTGTGTGATTCATGCGCAGTATTCCAGTAGTTGCATCACAAATCCTTTCCCTATGTAATTCCAGCTCTGCCACGGCTACTGGAAGTTTTATTAAATCTGTTTTGGATGGAGGAGATCTTTAAAATGTTTCCCTGGATGAGGGAGCCAATTGCTCAGTCAATGGTTTGGCACATGAAGTTTTTGAAGGCACCTAAAGATGGTTCAGCTAGTGTTATAAAAAAAAAACCAATCTGGTCTTGATGCCTTTAAGAGGGGATTGGACGGATTTCTGGAGGAAAGGTCAATCGTGGGCTATAGGCAATGATGGATTGTGCAACCTCCTTACAAAGGTGGTGGGGTACTGGTACCAGGTGCAAGGGAGTGGCAACAGGATGCATCTTGTTGTCTCGTGCCTCCCTGGGGCACCTGGTGGGCTGCTGTGAGATACAGGAAGCTGGACTAGATGGGCCTTTGGCCTGATCCAGCAGGGCTCTTCTTGTTCTTATGTTCTTAACCATTGCAGCCCAATCCTATCCAGCATGGGCGCATGGCCCATGCTGTAGTCAGCACTGAAACTAAGCAGGCAAGAGGTCTCCACGGAGGTCTCCTCTATGGTAAGCTACAATCACCCAATGGGGCTATTCAGATCTGCACCAGCAAAATCACTTGTGTAAGTCAGAGAATCATCATATACGATTTCCAGGCACAGGAAGCATGGTGGTGTCTTCTCTGCTGGCCCCATCCCTTTCCGGGGCCTGAACTTCCCCCTCCTCCATGCCCTCCTCCTCCCCACCTGCAATTTGGACTGGATCAGGCTGGCACGACTAATATCGTCAGCCCGAGATCTCTAGCGCCGACACAGAGGTGCCCCCATGTCGGCACTAGTGACATTGTTGCGTTGGTGCTACATCGAAGACAGGTTTGCATCCTCAATTAGTAAAATTAATACATTTTCCTGTTCCTGCAAATAAATGTACTGTACAAGATAAGCACCGTAATGGACATCCAGGTGTCCACTGAGGGTGTGGTCTCTTTTACCCAGGAAATGATGGCCATGGTATTTCTCAGAGCAGCTTGAAAACATGAATGGTGTACTGATCATGCACAATCATTACACTGCTGCACAGAAGCAGGAAATAGAACAACTA
Source organism: Lerista edwardsae (assembly GCA_029204185.1). NCBI lineage: Eukaryota > Metazoa > Chordata > Lepidosauria > Squamata > Scincidae > Lerista > Lerista edwardsae. The sequence continues at coordinate 4,140,265 of JAJKFI010000101.1, read as the reverse complement.
GGGCTGCAATATTTAACTGTTTACCAGTAATGCATCTGCTGGCAACACGTGAAAGAGCTTCTTCTATGGTGTTGCCTAGATTATGGAGCTCCCTCCCAGGGTAGGCAAGATTGGTGCCCGCAATTGCAGCTCAATCCTATGGACAGGCTGAGCTGCCGGAACTCACGTTCAGGCAGCACAGCTTGACTTACGGTGTTGCAAAATGCGACGCTTGACCGCGCACTGCTGGGCTGCTGCCAGAGCAGTGAGTGGTGCTGGCCACATGGCAGTGACCTTCCTGGAGCCTCTGGCCCTGGTATGTCAGAGGCGGAGTAGATCCGGCAGGAATGGGAAATATTAGGGCATTCCATGAAAGGAACAGGAGTAGGGAATTATAAAAATGGGCAGCCCAATCCTAAATCACTTGGGTGCCGCAGGCACAGCAGTAGCCAAACAGCTACTGCTGCATCCCATAGCTAGGGCACCAGAGGCTGCCAATGGCAGTTAGGGAACCAGAGGCACCTTGGGAAAGGGGGATGTTTGTCCCCTTCCCCCAGGTAAGCCCACAGGGGTTGCTGATGAGTCTCCTCATGTCTGCGCTGGCTATTGTGCCGCATGGCCTAACTCGGAGGAGAAGATCTGGCAGCAGAGGCCACCGCCGGTTTCACTCCACCTTGTCCTCTGCTCAGTTCTGCCCTGCCCACCCACCCAGAAAATGCCCAGCACTGGCAGCCCCTGCACTTACTAGCCACCAGCTCCACGTGAGCACCTTCGGGCATGCGGGAACAGCACTAGGCTAGCATGGGCGGTAAGGACCTACCGCTGGCACTGGAGGTGGCTTTCAGTGCTGCCATCCAGAGCGGGCAGGAGGCAGTGATCACCTCTGAGGACCTCCCAGCTGCCCCGAACATCTCCCTGATGTAAATGTGCTGTAAGGCACATTTGTGCCTGCTTGAAAGCCAGCAGCGCCAGCACAGAGAGGTGTGCTGGCCCACTGGCAACAGATCCATTCCCCATGCCAGGCGGTACAGGGGATAGGAGAGGGTGGTGGGAGAGAGTTCTGGAGGTAGGTAGGGGGCGTTTTGGGGTGGGATGGTGGAATAAGAGGCTGCCACCAATACTGCCTTCTTTCTGGCCTCAATCTACCCCTTTCTGCCTCATTCTGCTCACGTGTCCCCATGCTGAGTTATCAGTGCCGGGGCATCTTGGCAGGCCACACCCAGTGATGTCATTCAGGGGGAACGGACCAGAACAGGCGTTCCGGATCCTAACGGGCTCTGTGGCTGGTTCCGGGTGCCAATCCAATCAAGACAAGTGCCAATCAAAAGTGAGTTCCTGTTCCTAAATCATTTGAATGACACCACTGGCCACACCCCTGCTAACTGGACAAGAGGCACTTTTCCAAGTGGTGTTCCTCTTATATTTAGCAGGGGGAGAGTAACCCCTGTGCAGTGTCTTTTTTAGTGGCTGTTGCTGGTGGTGTTCTGCATTTTTTAGATTGTGAGCCCTTCTGGAACAGGGAACCATTTAACTTATTATTATTTGCCTGTAAACCGCTTTGGGAACTTCATGTTGAAAAGCAGTATATAAATACTCTTTGATTGATTGATTGATTGATTGATTGATTGATTGATTGATTGATTG